>JACCPG010004633.1:0-45289 GCA_016069955.1 Drepana arcuata | reverse complement strand
AAAATCTTCTTTAACATGTTTTCTTATCTCTTATCACCTGCATACGTCTGAGATGCAATTCAAAGGCATAGTCGTGCTTAAGTAACGGCGATGGACTCGCCATCTTTCAAGTTGGCAACTAAAATATATCTCCGGCGGAAAGTGGCTGTGTCGATACTGCCTATACATCTCTGCCTACCCCTTCGGGGACCCATGTGAGAGGGCGTGACGATATATTATATTATATTTTCTTTCTGCTATGGTGGCAAAGAAGCATGCCTGAAGGTAAACTTTTGCCGCCGTCTTTAGACGCCTACACCAAAGGTATCGCTCGCGGAAAGTTTCTTTGGAAGATTGACAACTTTTTGTTTGAATTGAAAGTTTTACAACTTCTAAAGAAGTTTTCAAGTAGTCATAACTGACCTATTTCTTTGGAGATCGAGCAGCCGAAAATTCAGATACGAAATCACATGTCATACATTTAAGTACATTTGAAAATGGAAAAAGAGCGTTTATGTAATTTCTTAAAAAAGGCATAAGCAATCCATCCACATCAGTCCAGAGGGAGGAGTAACAAACATATTCACACGCCCACAAACGTTCCCATAACAGTAGTTTTGTTTTATTTCCCCACAGGTATGGTTCACAAGTATGGAGCAAATGTCATCGGCCGTCTGGTCCAATTCCCGCTAAGGGCATATATTTGTGCGATGAACACGAGTATTGGTACCTTAGTCTTGGATGTCCTATTTATATTATGTACTAGCTGTCCCGACCAGCTTCGCCCGGGTGAAAAAGTGAAATTTCCTAAAACACGATCGCAGCGCCACCTATCGGGTCCGATTGAGATGAAAGAACAAAAATCTTTCAAGTTGGATCAAACTGCACACGGTGTGCAAATTCGAGTGAAATCGGTTAAGTAGTTTCGGAGCCCATCGCGGACAAACAACGTGACACCTAATTTATATATATGATGTTCTTTATTACAATAACAACAATTAACAATATTTACAAAGAACAGTTGAAACTAACTACTTACAGATAAAATATTTGTCCCAAATCGGTATCCCGAGGCAACGTGCCCAGAAGACTAGCAGCATTGCCACGCTGGATAGCAATGCTGATTCTCTGAGCGAGATATGTTCCAGCCCGCCTGTCACCTGTGACCTCTTTAAAAAGATGGTGAGCCTCAGGACCCCAAGGACCCAGTGTTTCAACTGCAAATGCAGCAAATATGTAACCTGACCCATTAATATATATTAAGATATATATCTATATAATATATCGTTATAATAAGTAAATATATCGTTGTCTAGTTAACATAACACAAGCTTAACTTAATTTGGGGCTGTGTATGTGTATTTTTTACTATTATTATATGTATGTACCTACAATCTTCAGCCTTGCCAAAGGACATTTATTTCCGTATACGTCCGAATAGTCAAACAATTCTAAGCTCTTCACCTTTGTTGAGTGGCTATAGTTCGAGGTAATAGACCCTTGTCTGCCCGTTTTTCTTCACTGAGTGGCCTATTAGCGTAATATTAAAGCAAATTACCTTACGAGATGTCAAAATATTTAAAAGATAAGGAATACTTTATTATACAACCCTATGCTATGCTAGCAGTATACGACACGTTTCCTCCTTTAGCTGGCATACGCTTTCCTTGTATCGCGATTAATAGAGCTCGTTTCGCATCATTCTCACGGTACCTGCGTGTTACTAAACTACCCGAGTACTATGACAATCCCATTCTCAAATATTGGATGTCCATGCATCATGATAAGAACAAAAGATAAATCAAATTAATAAAATCAATAAAATTTTATTCATAACAATATATATACATAATAGCTATTTTAATATAAATATCGTACATTTTGTTTGTATTTAATTTTAATTGTATTTTACAATCGTAAGAGTACAATTTCGTGAGTGTTAACAGAAAGGGATTTTGTTTAGGAGTACTGGTTCTCGGTACTAACTGAGTACTTCTCGTAAGAGAAAGTGCCTACTCCAGTAGGGAAACTGCAATTCGAATTTAAGATCCATTGTGTTCTACTCCTCTTCAACTATTTGCTTAGCACTACCGGAGATACAACGCTTAGGGTATCGAAACTGAAGTTTTAAAACGAGAGTAACATCGATAATAACACCTAATGAAAACATATTAAGCATCAATGTTTTCTTTCAGCTCCGAAACGTGAGGTTATAAGGCACGTGTTTACATTTAGTAGGGCACGAAACTATCCGCCGCGGTCAACAAGTGTTAGCTACACGGCCTTACAATTTTAAAGTTAGTTTACGTTACGTTTGCAAATAAAAAATACAGTTTGAAGAAATATTGACCAAATACATATATAACGCGGAAGTGACTAGAAGAAGAGACAGAGGAAGATCACGTCCATTATATAGATTAAGCACTCAAGTATACTCTATATATATCATATAGAATATATCGCCAAGAATACTCAAAGCTGACGAGCATGTGTAACCCAGACCCAAAGCGTCAGCTCTACTCTCTCTGCCAATGCTGTGACGGACTCGGCGTGAGATATTTTTTTTTTTTTAGTAACAAAGTTTAACATTAATTTAAAATATTGACCAGTCTCCTTTTAAGCGTGTAATGCCTGTGTTAGGAGGCCCAGCTCTGCTTAATTACTTGTACATTCACAGTAGTTACTAAGACGTTAACATTTGAGATACATATCTGGAATATTGTACTATTTGAGGTTATTGAATATTATACTAGCGAGGGATGTGCATATTGAGTATGTGTGTGTGTGTGTAAGGCGTAGTTTATATGTGATTATGTGTGTATGTATATGTACGTGTCATGCTATGTTTAGATGTATATGTATTCTTAGGATGATTCCCTGTAAACATAAGGATCAATACAACCGGTACATTTAAATATTGAATAAAATGAAAATGTTTAAGCTGGGTAGTAAATATCCTATAGAAAATGCATCACTTAATGCATGAAAGTAGTGTGAGTAAGCCGGGAGGTTCATTAGTTCAGCCAAACAACAATTTAGATTATTTCACTTACAAAGCAATCCCACAAAATTACTCCTGAACTTTCATCTTTTTTCTTCTGTAAGATTAACATAATACCCAAAAGTTTCTTTTTTTTAATTTCTCTAAGTCAAAAACCCCAACCGTGTTTTTGCTTTAGGCTATAATTACGCGAAGTTTCAGTTTTACTAAAAAGGTAGACTTAATAGGCGGGATCGTTTGAAATGGAAACCTTTGAAGTATTTAATGGGGAAACTCGATTATGTTGCTTAGAACTATACCATCCATTTTTAGCCTAGTCACGGACTTCATTATTAACATTTAGATATATTATACATACATATAAATATCTCTGTTAATGTGTTTATTTTTCAGTATCTTTAGTATTTTTTTCTTTTTACATCGTAATGGTTACAGACTGTAAGGATGTTAATATGATTGTAGAAAGAAAAAAAAATAACATCATCACGCCGAGCCCATAACGGGGTAGACAAGGCTAGTTCTCACTAGACTTATATATACTACTATAATATTAAGCATATTTTTTTTAATTATATACAATCAGCTTGCTATTATCCTTAGTACCTACTGAACTAGTCAAAAGGGGTTTTTAGAGATAAAAATTTTTCTAAGCTAGTTTTTTTTTTGCTAGCTGTACCGCCCAGCTTCGTTTGGGTACACGAACACGTTCGTAGCGCCACCCGCCGGGTCCAATTGTAAATCTAAACCATTATTGAATATATCTGAACTCACACAATTATATTATCAAAATCGGTACAGCCGTTTGACAGAAATTTGGTCACACGTACAGAAGAATTATATATTGAAATGATGGTGAATGAATTGAATATGGAATTGTCCAGTTTCTATAGTTTACAGGTGGTGAGTTATATTGATAAATAATATTATGTACCACTAAGGCAAATAAGTTATTAATATATATATATATATATATATATATATATATATTTCCATTATACATATATGTATTGAACTTATCAATTATAATTTAATTCGAAGAATGCGCGTGTAAATACGAACTTGAGATATGGTGGCGGACTGACACGTTGTCACCTAAATTTATCTCCTGTGGAAGGTATTAGTATTCCACCTATGTCTACCCTTTCTGGTACCCTGGTGGGAATGCGTGAATATATGGTAAATGATAAATTCAATTCCTATAAAACCAATTCTTATCGCATGACAAGCAGATTAATGCTTTGCCGAAAACATGGCAATGCTATCAGTGAAGCGCTTATTTTCGACAGTAATAGAGTCAGGGCACGCCATTCCGCTCTCATG
The DNA here is from genome assembly GCA_016069955.1 of Drepana arcuata. Lineage (NCBI taxonomy): Eukaryota > Metazoa > Arthropoda > Insecta > Lepidoptera > Drepanidae > Drepana > Drepana arcuata. Next base: position 40,989 of record JACCPG010004633.1, on the reverse strand, counting down.
AATTGTTGATTGGACCAAAGGTCGACTGTCAATATCCAATCGGAATGGGGAGTAGAGCGCTGCTTTTCATTACGAAATTAAATTAGAAGTTTGACCTGCAACTAAGGCAGTATGTCAAAGGTTTATTCAATGCTTTCTAGGTTCAAAGATGTCTTTCACTAGTTTGTGTGTGGACCTATTTGCGGATGGATGGAGTAAAACAATGCTTGAAGCATAAGCTTGAAGCGTGTAGGTAGTAACACCTAATTTTAGCCGGAGATATATTTTAGGTGCCAACCTGACATATGGCGACATATCCATCGCCGTTTCTAAAGCACGATTTTTGAATTAAATTATAATTGATAATTTCAATATCTGTATAATATAAATAAATATATGACATGAGAATTAATTGTGTTATAATATATAAGTTTATATATACTACACATACATGAATGATGATGAATTTCTTCTCAAACGTATGCAAGTTTCCTAACGACGTTTTCCTTCACCGTAAAGCTCGTGCTACCAATACTACCTATATATGTTACCTTCTTCTTCCCCTTTGGAAATCCTTGTGGTATTGTATGAGGGTATTAATTTATTAAAAAATATATACATAACATCACGCAGTCACTTATATGGTCGGGTTATAAAAAAAAATGTAGCGGCACATCTTATGGCTTTGATATTCAAATGGGTTTAATAATAATAATGCCTGCCGGGTAGCATCTAAGCAGTACTGTAACAAGGAAGCGTGACGTCATTGTCACATACCCACGTTGCGTAGGCGTTAATAAACGCCCGCCTCCGCATTCCGCTCACGTCAGATCCGCTACATTTTGTCGCACTTTTATCACCCACCTTAAAGCTATACACCTATACGGGGCGTGGTGATGTGTGTTTTCAATAATCGTTTCAATTTGCTTGGGAATAGTATCGAAATTGAATGCATTTAATGTCTTTTTGCTGATAACTGAATCATTTCTCCCAAATTTTATTTTAAGAAAGTCATATGCCTAGTCGTGCTTGCGACACGTAGATGGACTGTCGAGTCCGACTATGATCTGTCACGATCCTCACCTCACTTTTCCACAAGGGTCACCGAAGGGGTAGGCAGAAGTGTAGTAGGTAGTGTAGTAGGTAGTACCTACACACCCAATTTCCTCCAGATACATTTAAGGTGCTTACGTGACAGATGGCGAGTCCGTCGCCGTTACTCATGCACGACTTTACATACGCCTTTGAACTGTTAAATTTTAGGTGTATTGATAGGAATTATCATAAGAGGACTAGACTAGCAACATGCCAGAAAGCCGGTAGGGCCTTACGGAGTTCCCATTGCCACGGAATATGGATAGTTATAATTAGGTACTGAGCTTGTGTAAGATGTCTTGTAAACACAAGACATCTTAGTTGGTGGCTTAGTTGACAAAATAAAATGTTAATTCAAGAACGGTTCAAGCCCCGGTGATATGTATTTTACTTTTCCGATTTTGATCCTTAAAGTTATCTGACACAGCAAGCGATTTACGCTTAGCGATATGTGAGAAAATCTGCATACATACGTCTGAGAAGAAACTCAAAATGTTGTCAGTTAGTGCCTAAGACAGACAATGTGGGTGTCATCACGCCTACGCTTTCAGTACCCATTGAAGGTAGCGTAAAGATACTAGAATAATAAAAATAATGTATACGTCTGAGAAGCAATTCAAAGGCGTATAGTCGTGCTTGAGTAACGGCGATGGACTCACCACCTATCACGTTGGCACCTAATATATCTCTGGCGGAAAGTAGGTGTGTGGGTATTACCTATACACCTCTGCCTATCCCTTCAGGGACCCTTATGGGGAGGCGTGAGGATGTAAAAAAAGTTGTAGCGAGACTTTATTTTATTTTTCTTCTCTTGATGAATAGATCCTATCGATTGGAAAAGATACTTTTTATAGAGATAAAAAGTATCTTATCCATAGAGCATTATAGAGCAGAGGCTCTAGAGCCGTTTTCTACGCAATTTTGCAAGCTGCATGAGCCTGAACGTCGCGTGCGAGCGCTTCATCAATACCGTAAATTGAAACGTCGAGTGTGTTCGACGGTCTGGCAAAATCAAAGTCTTGCCACCCTGAAATACTAAGCAAAGGATTTTGCTTTGAAATGAGAACTCTTCAACCTTAAAGGAGATTAGTAGTTCATGTTTTGTGCCACCGATTATTTTTATGCTGGCTACTTTCAAGAGGTCTTTTGAAAGAACACATTGATATAAGAGATACCTATCTTTTAAGGTAATAAAAATTAACACAATCACTATCAATTGTTTAGTTTCTAAAAAAAGTTCCTATTTTCCAGTGAAAATCCCGTCAAAATCAGTCCAGCCGTTTCAGAGATTAGCCGGAACAAACAAACAGACAGACAGTAATAAATTGTAAAAAACAAATTGGTATATGTACCGTATATACATCCTTAGTAAAAAGCTGTTATTTTAAATTTAGAAACAAACACTCCAATTTTATTTATTCGGAAGTTATGTTAGTTATGCGGTAGTTAGTTATGCGGAAGTAGGTTCAATATATCGAAATTATACTAAGTATTTCCCTGATTCTGGGGAAAGGAATCCGCATACATGACTGAGTTCGAAATGTTTACGTTAGCCGGGCTGTGGCTGAAGCACCCAGATTTAGGTGGAAATCTAACGAAACTTCGAATGTTACCGCAAACGCCCAGTCCGTCGACACCCGTTGAAAGTCTGACATTTACAGAGTGCGGTAAATTGACCCAAATTGTTTTATTTCGTGATTACACCCTCGCTTGACAGGACTCACCGGCGATTAATGCACTTAATGTAAATTGAATGTACCCTGTCATATACAAATATACTACCCTAGTTTGAGAGGATAATCGTAGATATGTGCGATTCGTAACATTCGATTCGGAAATGTTAATAAATTTAGTATGAAGATATCCAGGATGGCTCAGAAAATAGGATTGTTGCTCAAAGGGCACAATGAGAGGAAGTAAATAAAAATACAAAATACTTTCTAAGTGATGAATGTGGACGAAGCGAAAGAGGTATGTAAGTCTAGAGAGAACTGGCGCATTATACTCTCTGCCTACCCCGTTAGGGACTTGGCGTGATGATATGTATGTATGTATGTACTTTCTAAGTTGACATATTTTTTACCATATATAATCTGACTGCAGATAATGATCATCCACGAGGACGCGCCCCACTAATTTCTAGTCGAGGGGGTCGCGGAATGCTGGGAGTATGACCCGAGTCTATTAATTGCAGTGTGTGTGCGCACGGATAAAGCTCAAACATTAGTGGAAGTTTGCACATTTTACACTATAAACTGTAGGGTAGAATTAGTGGGGCGCGTCTTCGAGCATGGCACTATCTATACCTACGTGATTTTTTTTTATATCTTTAATTGTTTCTGAAACAAAAAAGGTAAAACGTTTCGGAATGAGTATTTACACCTTTTGAATGCTGTAATTTTGATATCTTCGGAGGTATTTGTTTCATAGCATCGTCAAGAGAATTCGTTACACCCTATAACTTTTAGAAGACACTGTTCGATTTTATGAGACCTCCTGTACACCTACATAATATGTATATCTCCAGTGTAAAAAAGTTATTTTACCTCTGCCTACCCCTCGAGGACTCTTTCTTAGATGGAGTGAATATTGTATTCCAACCGTCATACATTTGGGATTGTTGCTTTACTTTTGTAGGGGGCTTGTTCTTCGATGATCCCCCTAGCCCCCTACACGTGCTTACAGAGCAGAGGAACACATTGTAGGTAGCCCTATCTTGTAGCAATTATATCACTACTTGGCCAGACTAAAATCCTAGCCAAAGTTACGCCCGTGTCTTCTTTCTAGTCTTCAGTCCATTTTTTCACTTCGGTGTGAACCAATTATTCTTATCGTCAGTTTTAAATATATCTTTTGACGACCGCTCGTGGTCTCAGGCCTCCCTTCCTATTAGGTTCGGAGGTCTGGGAATACGCAAAATTTCCGATGTGGCGTCCTGAGGCTCACCATCTTTTTAAAGAGGTTTCGCGCCGTCTAGTCGAGACCTCTCGTGACAGGCGGGCTGGAACATCTCGCTCAGAGAATCAGCAGCGTGGCAATGCTGCTAGTCTTCTTGGCACGTTGCCTCGGGATACCGATTTGGGACAAATATTTTATCTGTAAGTAGTTAGTTTCAACTGTTCTTTGTAAATATTATATTCTTATTTCTGTAATAAAGATAATACATTTCTTATCGTTTGTTTAAACTGGGTGCCAAAAATATTAGCCGAGATCGGAGCAGGACATCCGATACCCGCAATTTGATACAATGCTTCGAGTGTTCCGGCCCGTACTCGGCCTATGTATACACATAATTTCTATCAATATCTTTAATATACAATATAAATTACGTGTCACGTTGTTTGTCCGCGATGGGCTCCTGAACTACTTAACCGATTTCTATCAAATATGCACACCGTGTGTAGTTTAATTCAACTTAAAAGATAGGATAGCTTACATCACAATTGGACCCGATAGGTGGCGCTGCGATCGTGTTTCAGGAAGTTTAACTTTTTCACCCGGGCGAAGCTGGGCGGGACAGCTAGTATATATATAAGACTAATTAGCATGATACGAATATACTAATAAGATCATGGACTGAAGTCGCGAATTGCAAATCCACACCTGCACAATTTTTTGCAACTATTGTAGCATATATCCTCACGCCTTCCCACAAGGGTCCCCGAAGGGGTAGGCAGAGGTGTATAGGTAATACCCACACACCTACTTTCCGCCAGAGGTATATTAGGTGCCAACGTGACAGATGGCGAGTCCATCGCCGTTACTCAAGCACGACTATACATACGCCTTTGAATTTCTTCTCAGACGTATGCGGGTTTCCTCTCGATGTTTTCCTTCACCGTAAAGCTCGTGGTGTGACTAATCACTGTACTTAAGTTCAGAAAAAACTCATTGGTACAGTCGGGATTCGAACTTGCGACCTTTGCGTCGCAGGCAACTGCTCGAACCACTCGGCCACCACGGCTTTTATAGCAGTAAATTACATATGTATTTGTTTACATATTTTAAGTAGATAAAATAAAATTAAGTATAACATGAATCAATAAATAATGCATAAGACGATTATATATAAAGATCGAAGACAGGTAGTGGACAAGAATTAAGAAATTTGACAAGACAAATCTGAAAGTGTGTGTGTAAGTATTAATTTATTACAGTCAATTGCGGCCAAGTAGCATTGCTCCTGGATAGTGTTGGATTCCTACGGTGAGTAATGTCTCCGGCACTCTACTCAAATTAACCCAAAAGGGGAGAACGGGCCAACTATGGACGCTTGCAACACCAATGGTATCTATCGTTCGCATGATGCCGACCTTATTTTGAGTATACCCAAAATTGTTTTCCACCAAATATCCAAGATAATAAATAACTCAGAGCGAACTCGTTCCAGACATCGTTATTTAACCAATCCAAGTGGGAGGCTGGTATTTCAGCATTCAATACCGCGTCTTGCCCCACTTCCTCGAGTTTATTTATATACAATGTCACTTCTAGAAAGCTGTATTACGTCACAGTTAGATTTATGACTCCGACCGCGCGTAGACCCTCTTTTATTGCTCTGGGACGCATAAAATTATTTCACTCGCTCTAAGATAAGGCTTTACTGCCATACTTCCGCTATTTCATTTCAACGTGTTTCAGCAAAATGTTTAAAAATTACAGCCGTCGCTTGTCTGTCAGTCGTAAATTGAAAAGGAAGTTGATTTAAAGTTTCGCACAATGCTCATGTCAAATTTAGGGCCAGTTGTTTAAGTTAGCTAAATAAATCGAGCCTTAGTTTAATGGAGTTTACTGTTGCTGTTGTTGGGCGTTTTAAAAGTAATTTATCAAGGCACCTTTTAGGACGATACCTGCTTTTCATGAAATGTTAATTCATATGGTATTATATACACAAAGAGTCCATTTAATTCAGATTCACGTTTGGTATAATCCGCTTTTCGTAAAGGTTTCGGTTCATAGAGTTTTGACATATATAAGTTATAAGTCGTATTATTAGTAGCTGTGTGCAAAGAGTGTATACAAGATAAAACAAAAAAATCTCAGCTACAGGGGTGAACAAAAATCTTGAAGATCAACATGATCATTGACATACGATATGTATGTATCACGCAGAATCCCTAACGGGGTAGGCAGAAAGTATAGAGCGCCAGTTCTCTCTAGACTTACATACGTCTTTCGCTTCGTCCACATTCATCAGTCTCTTCATACATGCCCGTCGGTTTCGAGTACTCTTGACGTTCCCTTCCTTGAGCGTCCGATCGATTTGATCGAGGTAGTTGGAACGTGGCCTTCCTCTGCCTCTTCTTGCACACACTTTTGCTTTGTATAATTATCTGTTTCGTCAATCTTTTTTCACTCATCCTTTCTATATGTCCTGACTAACGTAACATGCCTTTCTCCATCTTTCAATATTATTTTATAGCATCCAATACCACTTAATAAAAAAATTAATTAATTTCGTAATTATTTAAAACCATATATGTCTACGCCGCATCCCTCTACGGCCAGCAACACTGACTTCATTTTAAATTCCATCTGTCAACGAGACGTCAACAAAAAACAATGACGCGCTAATGTCCTAATAAAAATAATTACAACCTATAAAGAAAACGTAGTTTTCTTGGCGAATTACATTCCCAACAAAAAACTGGCGACCGTGACAGGACCTGCACACTAATTGGAGAACAAGTTCCGTGCTGGTCTCAAACCCCAAATCAAATCGTCGAAAAGCAACGTGAAAAATAGCAACGTGGATCAAGAGGTTATACGTCATCTCACCACATAATCGGGAACAAAGCAGCGTGATCATCGTTCCAGAGCCGTGCCACATCAACCCAGGAGTGCCCAGAACGCAGTTTGCTTCGCTTCGCTTTGCCTATCATTCTAATTTGAACTACCTACAATTCGAGCGCATCAGTCGCTCGTGTGACGTCCTCCGACGATCATGACGGCTGACGCGCGACGCCTTGTCGTGTCCCTTCGCTGATAAGAAACCGGTTCTTCGCTGCGCCAGACCACAAAACGAGGAGCGTATCGTATTCATTTATTACTTATTGTAATCTTAGTATTGATAATTCATCGCAATGACTTCAGAATCAAAACTTAAAGAATTAAATCTTAAGCGCGGTTCTATTAAGGGACGCGTAACCAAATTTAAAACCTATTTAGATTAATTAGCGCCATTATTCTAATTATTTATATCCTTTCGGCAAAGTTAGAAAACAGTACTAATTTCAAATGGGAGGAGCATAGGAATACATTATCCGACATACCTTGTCTAAATTACTTCTTTTCCTTTTTAAAGAACCGTGCAGACGTCCTCGAAACAGTCAATCGAAATAAATTTGACCTTAGACAAGCCTAAACATGTTCCCTATACACCTCCGCCTAAGATACAGTCTAAGTCTTGTTTTGCATCTTCTAAGGAGACTACTCCTTCTTCTAAGCCTAATTTTGAATGTGCCATGTGCCAGGGCAGTCATCGCCTCTATGAATGCACCTCATTCAAATCTAAAACTCCAGAAGATAGGAACTCCATAGTTGCATCACTAAATGTATGTTCAAACTGTCTCCGGCCCGGTCACAACGCTCAAACTTGTAAGCTTCCGGGCTCATGTCGCTGCGCTCTCGAACTCCAATCTAATACTTCTACATACAATGTATCAATGTTTTGTTTAGTTCTAAAAACAATAACAGAAAAGTTGCCTAAGTTTCCTTTGACATAAGTCAACTAAACCTAACAGACTTTGAACTAGCGGACCCCAGCTTCAATGAATCATCCCCTATAGATATGCTCATAGGTGCTGACCTATTTTGGGATTTAATAGGTACTAAACAGCACTCTTTAGGGGCTAATAACCCTAACCTTCGGAGCTCTAATCTCGGATGGCTCATCGCCGGGCCTATTCCCACTACTTCAGTTCAAGTCACTCCTAATAAACCTACTATGTGCAATTTTATACTAAATCAAGAAAATTCTAATCTTGATCAAGAGTTAGCCAAATTCTGGGAACTCGAAAGTGTTCCTCAAATCCAAGCCTATTCAGAAAAAGAAAAGCTTTGCGAAAAGCACTACTTTCCACCACTCGCCGAGAAAATAATGGTCGCAATTTTGTAGCTGCCGCCAAAGATATCGGTACATTTCTACAGTCTAATAGTGGCCCTATCTGTAACCTTGCTGCTCGCCGGGGCATTGAATTTCGCTTCTCCCCCGCGTACGCTCCTCATTTTAACGGTCTGGCAGAGGCCGGCGTCAAATCAGCAAAGTTCCATATGCACCGAATATTAGGACAGTCTCACCTAACATTTGAAGAACTCACCTCTGTGTTTACACAAATAGAAGCTATCATAAATAGCCGACCCCTTTGTCCTTTGAGCCCCTCACCCAACGATTTCCAGCCTTTTACCCCCGCTCACTTTTTAATTGGGAGGCCATTGACATCACTGCCAACAACGAGCTATGCGGACTGCAGCACGCACTGCCTGGATCGGTTCCAGCGCCTTGAACAAGTGAAGCAGCACTTCTGGAGTCGGTGGGCGTCCGAATATGTAGCTGAGCTCCAACAAAGGACAAAGTGGCGAGTAAAATGTAGAGATCTGAAGCTCGATGATTTAGTCCTAATCAAGGAACCTAATACACCTCCACTCTGCTGGCGACTCGGACGAGTCAACAAAATCTTTCCTGGCTGCGACGGGATTCCACGTGTAGCCGATGTAACTACAGCCGGTGGCTCAGTTAGACGAGCCATCAATCGCCTATGCCTACTACCTACAACAGAGCAAGAAGATTGTTGAAAGCTGCTACTTGAGAGCTTTCAACCCCCGGGAGTATGTCCTGTCACGGTCGCCAGTTTTTTGTTTGGAATATAATTGGCCAAGAAAACTACGTTTTCTTTATAGGTTGTAATTATTTTTATTAGAACATTAGCGCGTCATTGTTCCGTTGACGTCTTGTTGACAGATGGAATTTAAAATGAAGTCAGTGTTGCTGGCCGTAGAGGGATGCGGCGTAGACAATATACAATTTCAGGAACATGTCAGTCAGCCCCTATTATCATATCAACTGGCGTGTAATGAAGCCAGGCTTCGATCAATCATAATTAACACACGCAATGAACTTTCGAATAATAGCACAGTTACAGGACTGCAAATCATTACATACGTTTGGCTACCTACGCGGGATTAGGAATATGGATTCCTGATTCTGCGAAGTACCGTAATTGGAAATGGCTTGTTCTCAGAACACGATAAGCAAGATGTATAGCCCCATTTCGCTGTGACTGTGTTTTAAGAATGTGAGTCTTTTTGTCACACATTTAAACTAATAATCATTGAATTCATAAATACTACTTGGGGCACCAATAAGGACATATTATGGTGTGAAAGACAAAAACACTTCACTGCGAATAAATTCATATAATCCAGTATAAATAGTTTTCTTTTCAATACAAGTGACAAATTAGCTAACGATCTATTTGTTTGTAAGGGAATTCCAAAGCCTGTATGTGTAGTGCCGTCATATATATCCATATCCATCATAGTATTAGTGTCCTTCCACATATATTTGAGTATTATCGATACACACTAATTGCCTATGAGTGCACACGAACACTACAATTAATATACTAGGGTCATACTCCCCGCACCCCGCGGCCCGTTCGACTAGAAATTGGTTGAGCTCATCTCCATGGATGACACTATCAGTAACTAACTGGGCGGAAAGAATAGATATTACCTCTAACACAGCCCTGCGTATGAACTTTAAAGGTAGCCGTTTATATAAATGGTAATCTTATTATAATGAATTATATTTCCAAGTAAAAATATACGCTTCGAGCTGCAGCGCCTACGCGTCTACGCCTCCAAAGAGCTTTTTATTTCGTTTACTAAAAATAATAGACATACTCTTTTATATTCACGAAAGTTTGTAAAGTACTACCTACATCAAATCGATCACACACTCAAAGAAGGGAACTTCAAGAGTACTCGAAACTAGCAAGCATGTGTGAAGGGACCGACGAATATGGACGAAGCTACCTACCCGTTGGGACTCGGCGTCACTCTGCCTACTCGTTAGGGTCTCGGCGTGATGATATGTATGCATGTAGTGAAGTACAAATGTAACTATATGTTTCATCACGCCTTCCCACTGGTGTCACCGAAAAATCTGACTTCATTAGACATATTTAGGTGCCAACGTGGCAGCTGGCAATCCATCGCCGTTTTGTCAAACAGTAATAAATATACGTATTTAAATGTATTCCTTATTTTATGCAGTAAACCTGCATAGGGTGATGCTCTTGATGTTTTCCTTCGCCGTATATCTCGTGGTCGGATTATGCACTTACCACAATGTACTTATTTTATATGTATAACGTATTATTTGCCACTGTATACTGTACAGAGATTGAACGTTATTTTCTAGGTGAATAGAAGCACTCCCGCTAGTTGGTAAGCGGATACCACCACCAGGGGTATCACTCGCAGGTGATTGACCCTGCAGGAATTATTTCACACATTTCTTGAAGTTGATCATACTACACTCTCTAGGGAAATCCTAAACGGGCATTTCAGCCAGAGAGTTTACATGCCTTCACAAATACGACGGTAAGTTCAGTAGATAATATATATATTATACTAACATTATAAAGAGGAAAGATTTGTATGTAAGGATGTTTGTATGTATGTTTGTAGGGAATTGGCTCAAAAATTACAGGATTGATTTGAAAGATTCTTTCACCATTTCAATGCTACATTATTAGTGACTAATATAGGCTATTTTAATTGCAAGAAAAAAAAAAACATGCCAAAATGTTTCAAAAATAAATGTCCACCCATGCCAAGGCGGGACGGGCCGCCAGTAATCTTTATAATAATGATATATATATAATATAATAATATATCCTCACGCCTTCCCACAAGGGTCCCCGAAGGGGTAGGCAGAGGTGTATAGGTAATACCCACACACCCACTTTCCGCCAGAGGTATATTAGGTGCCAACGTAAGTAATCTATATTTATACTTAATCCATATTTTTATTACTCAATCATTGCGTGATCGAAATATTCTTTGTAGCAACTTCCCCATCTCAGAGGAAACATCTATCATTAATAATAATTCATCTCGTGCCAACAATAATATACGAGTCAATGATGAGGGAACTTTGTCCCGTAACATTGAGAAATGTTATTATTTCTGAAGCTATGACCAGTATTGACCAGAGAGTCAACGTACCGGCCATTCAAAAATGGTTTGCTAATAGTCACAACTTTACGCGAATTCTTTTTCTAATGTAACTCTAGGATCTGTTGATGGTGACCTGTAACACGGGTTTACGTTGTAGACGAAGTCGCGGGCACAGCTAGTTTCAATATTTTTTTCTAAACGCCATAGATTGTACTACCACTAGCACGATGTCAGAACATTGTACTAGTGGTGGTCAAATTACTTTTCCATACCGAAGTTTTTAACAATCTTGACCATCCATTTCGCCTTAAAAACTATCCAAAAAGCTACGTATGTGCCTTCAATACTTTCAAAATAAAAAAAAACATAAAACGCGTGATAATACAATGATTGGACACAGCCAAAACCCTTACCACAGACCGAAACAAACGCTAAGCCGAGCGCTGCGCAATCCTGTTTCCGAGAGTCAAACTTGATTAGTTTTCAGGTTCGATGCCCAAAGCTGACTGCGATAAACAAAAGCGACCAATTTATAACAACCGGAACTTTGCAATCGTCGTCTTTGTTATGTGGACTTTTAATGGTAAAGAAAAAAAGATAACGACATTTCATGCTAGATTAAATAGCGAGGGACTCAGCGTGATCATCACGCTGAGTCCCTCGCTTCTTCATATTCTTTCTTACATTTCAGGTTTCCTTACGAGGTTTTCCATCATGTTCATGTGGATTACTAGTAAAGTAAAGATTCAGGACTACACTGGAGTGTAGCGAGAGAGTATCTACCTTCTTATTTAACGCACACTGATTTGTAACAACAAAAAGTTTTTTTAATACCGTAAAGGTAGACAACTTGCTTGCAGTCCGCATTATGGGAGGCGGCTACCGCAGTTGCAGTAAAACATGCAAACGTCAGAAGATAAAATTGTAATGCGTGAAATCGTGCCGCTGAATAAGCTATAAAAACGCCGAAAGAAATAACAAAAATGTGGTCTAATCCTTCGAAGACCCTTCTGGGACTGCGTATAGATAAAATATCTTATATATAACTTAGTATAGTAACAAAATAAATAGTTGACACTATTGACAACTCTTGATTTAAGATATAATAAGAACTTACTTACACTACCGTGGTGGCCGAGTGGTTCGAGTAGTTGCCTGCGACACAAAGATCGTAAGTTCGATTCCCGACTGTACCAATGAGTTTTTCTGAACTTAAGTACAGTGATTAGTCACACCACGAGCTTTACGGTGAAGGAAAACATCGAGAGGAAACCTGCATACGTCTGAGAAGCAATTCAAAGGAATATGTATAGTCGTGCTTGAGTAACGGAGATGGACTCGCCATCTGTCACGTTGGCACCTAATATATCTCTGGCGGAAAATGGGTGTGTGGGTATTAACTATACACCTCTGCCTACACCTTCGGGGACCCTTAAGGAAAGGCGTGAGGATATATTATATTAACTTACTGACTGACTGAACTGACTTAGAAGGCCTCGTGGCTAGTGGTTCGTGACGAGTGGCGGGTGGTTCCTGAATGCGAAACTTGAGGTCGCGGGTTCGATTCCCGCTGAGGGCAGATATTTGTGTGATGATGAACATTGTCTAGTTCCCATAACACAAGCTTTGCTTAATTTGGGGCTAGGTCAAATTGTGTGGAATTGTCCCAAGGTTTCATTCATTATTATTCACTCTTCAAATATATTGTCAGGCTTTTTTTACCAAAAGGGAATATATTTTTCTACCTTCAATAAGAAAACTGTAACTTCAATTTGACGCTTCATTTTGATTAGGTTTGGTAGCAGAGCGGAGCGAGCCCCGGCCCCGAGGATTAATCTCCCGTTCAATGAACGTAATTTCCGACCTACAATCTTTATGTCTTTTAAAAACAAATCCGGGATAGCAGACTCAAAATGTATTTGTGGTGGTTTAGGTATTTTCTTATTTTTTTAACCACTACAATAAAAGGCAAATAAGTTTGATTTTCGCCTCATGATAAGCGGTTACCGCCGCCTATAGAGATATCAAGACACTGGCTATAACAAGAGAAGTGTGTGAAGCGAAAGAGATTGGTAAGTAGAGAGTACTAGATAACTCTACTGGCTCTGCCTACGAGAGACTCGGCATGACGATATGTATATATGGATGTTAGCATTAAGTGTAATAAAGTTCCTTTAAAAAGTATTTAGTTGTAGCCGCCGGAACTACTTAAGCTTCTACTTGAAATTTACGTATATACTTTTTGAAATTTACACATATTTACTTTTAAGTCATAGATAAAATGATTAAAAAGTATGATCCAAGATTCAATAATACTGTAATGTTCTAATTGCTCGATTCGTTTGGATTCAACAATAAGTTCTATGTAAAATTATAAAATGACATATGCATACATACATATCATTACGCCGAGTCCCTAATGGGGTAGGCAAATAGAATAGAGCGCCAGTTCTCAGATTACCCGATAATATGTAATTTGATCAAATATGATGAAATGGCGGTCTTGATATTCTTCCATGCTGAGGAAAACCATCGAAAACATTAGCTTACATACGAAAATACCTACTTTATACGTGCTGCAATAGGATAGAAAGAATACAGCGCCAATGAAAACATCAATGAGCTTAAATCTGTTACGTCCGCTGCGGGGTACTTCACAACGATAAGGGTAACATTAACTATTAAGCGACCCGGAATTACCCGCAATCTATTTAAAGGCCCAAATTAAATTACGTGGGACAATTGAAACAGGGCTATTAACTTAAAACATTGTCACAAAAACATTTTAAACGAATCGTTTCAGTCACTGAGATTTATAATTTAGCATAATTTATTCGGCAGAAGGAATGAAATAGCTGAATGGGGAATTGCAAGGGATGGCATTGGATTTCATGTAATCATAACGAGTACAAAAAAGCCGTGGTGGCCGAGTGGTTCGAGCAGTTGCCTGCGACGCAAAGGTCGCAAGGTCGAATCCCGACTGTACCAATGAGTTTTTCTGAACTTAAGTACAGTGATTAGTCACACCACGAGCTGAACGGTGAAGGAAAACATCGAGAGGAAACCTGCATACGTCTGAGAAGAGATTCAAAGGCGTATGTATAGTCGTGCTTGAGTAACGGCGATGGACTCGCCATCTGTCACGTTGGCACCTAATATATCTGCCTACCCCTTCGGGGACCCTTATGGGAAGGCGTGAGGATATATTATTATTATTATATAACGAGTATCATTGTGAGTCTTGATTTAATTATGTAATATAACATATTTACAGATTCTCATGCTCATGGAGCAATAACTCTGGATTGATTAAAAGAATGAAAAAAACATGTATCATTTGAACTTACGTACATTGCCTATCAAACAATAGAAGATCGACATTTTCAAACCTATTTCCTTTTATTATTCTGAAACGGCCCGTGTCATTCTGATAACCACAATGAAGAAAAGTCTCCCCGATAAAGTGGCAGCATTGTAATAATACGCTGAGATACATTTAGAGGGAAGGGAACTAATGACAAATACAGATGTCAATTTATTGCTATATCTGAACCACGACTTGTACGTAAATAAAATGTATTTTCAAACGTATAATGGTATTCTCAAATGTTTGAAGTTAAGAAATTGCTACATATCAGGGATGGATCCTCCAATCATGTTTCTATATTACAGTATAGTACCTGGATGACCGAGCTTAGCTCGGTAAATATAATATAAAATAATATTAACTTTTTTACAGTTGTGGTTGTCACTAATATAACATGGTATACTTCACCTAACATTTAGTGTACAGTATATTTAAACCACCGACCACTCTCGAATGTTCCAAGTTTAAAAACGTTTGAATTGACCGTTCTATTTTACATTGAATATCTCTGTTGGATTTAAAACACCAAATATCTTTTCTGATTCAAAGATTAAGACTACGTAATGACCGTGACCACTGCATAACGAATAGCTTTTTGCCGTGTTTCCTACTTTACAAAGGAAAATCGCTACAGTGTAAACTCAACACTTATTGTACGTGTACAAATAATAATGACTTCTATTGTACTGAAAATAAGGTACTTATGACGCAAGAACTAATTCACAAGCTTGAATTTGCTCGAAATTCGATTAAAGCTTATCGTAAAAACATTTACCTACTTAAAGAATTCCAAGCAATTCTCAGACTTGTTTAGTTCAGAATTGGCCGAATAAATAGACGGTAAGACGCAAATGATTCAATTGTTTGAAGCGTAATCGTTTTCATAGAAGTGGTTTTTCCAGTTGTTATCAAACAGGCATCAGGATGCATTCGAATTGGCTTTAGTTTGTTATCTTTTTGGTGCTTTCCTACATGAAAAGGTGTAGGCAGAGATGTGTCAGTAGTATACATGCACCCAATATCGCCGGATAAATATTTTGGGTGCCCTTAGATGTAGAGGCTATTAGGTTCCGTGCAAGGTGTATGATTATCCCTAATTACTCAAACCATGAAGCCGTGGTGGCCGAGTGGTTCGAGCAGTTGCCTGCGACGCAAAGGTCGCATGTTTTATTCCAGACTGTACCAATGAGTTTTTCTGAACTTAAGTACAGTGATTAGTCACACCATGAGCTTAACGGTGAAGGAAAACATCGAGACTTATGCTGGTTTCCTACCAGCATAAGTCTGAGAAGAAATTCAAAGGCGTATGTATAGTTGTGCTAGAGTAACGGTGATGGACTCGCCATCTGTCACGTTGGCACCTAACATACCTCTGGCGGAAAGTGGGTGTGTGGGTATTACCTGTACACCTCTGCCTACCCCTTCGGGGACCCTTGTGGGAAGGCGTGAGGATGTAAATAATCAGCGTGAAAACATCTGAAATCCTAACAAAATTTTCCCTTCCTTGTACAGCCTCATGGAACTTTGGAAACTTAATTCAGCGTGAATACACCAAAATCAAATGTAAGCCAAGCTTTTGACTGTATCTTCTGTTAGTTCTGTAGAACAGAGAATCGTCGATCCCTAATTCCGACGCGTATCTGCTATGACCAGCTATTTAATTAAATAGCTGGTCATAGCAGATACGGGTGATGATGATGATGACTAATTAGTCTACTACTATTCACAGCCAACTGCAGTCTATCTGCTTGGTGACAGAATATCTCGTGGGCGATATACACAATGACAAACCAATGCCGTTCCATTGCATTTAGAGCATTGATCACAATCTATTCGACTCTGTATCCAACTTCTACAAATATTACAAATGTGATGTTTTTTTAAGACATGTGTTCCTAAATAACCAGTAATTTTAGATGAAATTTAGTATAGAGATCATTACCTGGATTAACACATAGGATACGCCAAACAAAGGCAACCCAACAAATCATAATGTACGAGTTTTGAGAAAGAG
This sequence comes from Drepana arcuata, assembly GCA_016069955.1. NCBI lineage: Eukaryota > Metazoa > Arthropoda > Insecta > Lepidoptera > Drepanidae > Drepana > Drepana arcuata. The sequence continues at coordinate 24,349 of JACCPG010004633.1, read as the reverse complement.
AATTCGCGAGTGAAACCGCGTTTTAGTAAACAAATCTTTACTTAGTAAAATATAGCCGTTGTAGCCGTCAGTACGCTTATCTAATATACTACACAACTGATTTTGAGGTGGATTTCATGAATCGAGTGATTCAAAAAGAAGGTATGTGTATATTGTACTAGCCATGGGAGCGAAGTAGCAATGGTTTCATCGGCCCTAAATTCATATATATATATATATATATATATATATATATATATCTATATCCTCACGACTTCCCACAATGGACCCAAGGACGACTATACATACGCCTTTGAATTTCTTCTCAGACGTATGGAGGTTTCCACTCGATGTTTTCCTTCGCCGTAAAAAGTAAGCAATGCTTTATTCAGGAACTGATTCCTGTGCGACTCTCGAGTAAGTACGCCGGCGTAACATTAAATGTATATATATTTTCACGGCTACCCACTTGGGTCCCCGAAGGGATAGGTAGGTGGGTGTGTAATACCCACACACCTACTTTTAGTCGGTACTCTTGACATTCCCATCTTTGAGTGTCAGATCGATTTGATCTACGTAGTTAGAACATAGTATTACTTGTGGTGAAAAAGATGCATCGTAAAGATTTAGGATAAAATTTAAAATTAAAGATTCACAAAGCAGGCCTGATGATATGTCTTCACTTCAATTCTTGCTCAGACTTTTACTGCCCATATTTTAATGCCCAGAATAGGGAGCCGTGATAGGGATTGGCAAAAGTAAACCACCGTAATTTCTCTTCCATATAGGATATAATAAATACCATAATATCAGGCACGCCGTCGATATGAAATGGGTTTGTTTCTAAAGTATATTAAATTATTACAATAACGATCTCAAACTCGGTTATGATAACGCTATGTTAACAAACAATAACATACCAAAATCACATCAATTAGTCAACGCTCCTTTAAAATCCGCAGGCACTTAAAATCTCCGACTCACACCAGGGACGGAACGTGATGTGAATTTACGCGAGTTAAAATTAATGCCTGTGTTTCATGACGTAGCCAATATATTCACATTTTATGGTCTTGCCAAATGCCAAGCTTAGTGAATTTGGAATAACAAGATACGAAGGCCCTGATGCTTTTGGTGGAAGTACATAGAGGAATATGATAACGCGTGGAGTCAGAAAGAGATTAACGATGATGCAAGCCTACTTAGTCTTACTAATATTATAAATGTGAAAGTTTGTAAGTTTGGATGTTTGCGGTTCTTTCACGGCCAAACGGCTGTACTGATTTGGGTGAAAGTTGAAATGGTGATAGCTTATACCTAGAAATAGGACGTAGGCTACTTTTTTTTTATCCTAAAAAATTCAAAGTTTTTATATTATAATGTATGATGCTCTTTCACGGTATAGCGGCTGAACCCATTCTGGCAGGAAAATTTTCAAAGCTAATTGTTCGAACTCCACGCGGGCATAGCCGCGGGCATAAGCTAGTTGTAAATAAATGTAAAAGTTTGTGGGGAAGTTTGTTCCTTGTTCACGCAAAAACTACTATAGGGAATTGGATGAAATTTGACGCTGAGATATATTATCAGCTGAATTAACATAAGAACACAGATTACAAGAAATATTTTATTACAGAAAAAAAATCTACCGAAAAATCAAGAAAGATAAAATATCGAAAGGAAACCTGCATACGATTGTGAACAAATTCAAAGGCGTATATATAGTCGTGCTTCAGAAACAGCGATCGATTTCTACAGCCATCTGCCACGTTGGCACCTAAAATATTTATCTGGCGGAAAGTGGGTATGGGTACTACATACACCCCATACATATGCGTGTACCCCTTTGGGCACCCATGTGGGATGACTAATAACGGCAATGATTCTAAATAATAAGCATATAAAAAATATTACATAGGTTTTAATTGATGAATTCGCGTAAATCCTCAAGCCGCCTTATGTCAAAAGCGTCGCCTTCATAATTGAACGGATTACACTTATTTGAACATTATTAAAAAGTTGAAGCCACCCAACTTGTAATACCTTCACCCCTCTTTAATAAATCCGTCTCGAGAAGTTTCCTCATAAATCAACATAAGACAGAGATTATTTGCAAGTCGCGCCGAATTTGTCTAGATATTTTTTTATTAAAACAAAGTACTTTGCCAGCCAGATGTCGTTACGTTTTTTGCGCCTCTGTTTAGCACAATAGATACATGTTAGTGTCACAAATTTATTTTAGAAGGTATTCAATAAGTAAGTAAAAGTGCTCAAAGCTAGCGAGAATGTACGAGTATGAAGACTGAAGAATGTATATGAAGCAAAAGAGGTATGTAATGAATAATAATAATAATAATAAATACCTGGGACCACACAAATTGACCTAGGCCCAAATTAAGCAAAGCTTGTGTTATGGTAACTAGACAACGATATATTTATTTACTTATATAGACATATACATATTTACATCCAAGGCTATATATCTGCCTAAATATCTGCCCTCAGCGAGATTCGCGAGAACGCCAACAGCGAGAACGCCGACAAAAGTCTAGCACTTAGATTTATGAAGTTAAGTATGAGGTTTTCAAAATAAAACCTTTTTACGTTCTTATCACAAAACTTCACATTATTAATACAGTAATCAACGAACATTTTGATGTCTCATGAGCCAAATTTAAGAATCATTTAATCCTTGATATAAACGTAATTACTTACCACACAATGAAGGTAGAAACAGTGTATTTAATCCAAAGTACGCCTACATGTAGTGTAATATGAAAGTAAAATTTACGTCTAAAAGTAAGGGGCGCTCGTTACTCAGAATTAGGTACAACTAAGCACAGGGGGACGCTTACAAGTAATTACAGCCATTTGAGGTAAAATTTGTAACGACCAAAATCGCGTGGTGGTGTAAACTGTACAAATTGCGTACGACAGACACGCTTTTGGGACAAGACAGCTCATTTTAAATAGTCGGGCTATAATTGTGACTTTTTGGTAAGCTAGAAAGGTGCTTGGAATTATTATATACGTGAAAAATAATATCATATTATTACGCATTTACTCATATAAGTGCGGACTGTGGATCACTTAATAAACCGGCTTCACAAGATCGCTCTATCATCTCTTCTTACTCCGTGAGGGTCTTTGGTTGATATTCATGTAAGCAAAAAATACACTAACCTAAATTTTTTTTTTTATACAACTAGAGTAGCAAACAAGCATACGGGCCCACCTGATGGGAAACGGTTACCGCAGCCTATTTACGCTTGCAATACCGAAGTCCCTCTGCTGCCAACACAATATAACAATCCTCCCCCTTCTCCAAGGAGCTCATTACTGGAAACCTTATTCACCGCGTAGGAAAACAAAACAAAAAATTGTGTTATTAGACTACGGCCTTCTATAAGGTGGAGGTCTTGCCCCAGTCGGGCAGCTCCAAGTTCGAACCCCGTTATGCCCTACCTCTATTTTATACAATTCACAATTCAACTACCTACAATTCAACAAATTAAATTTATAAAACTTACCTGTTAAGCAGCATTGAGTTGGATGACGTCAGCAAATTTACGAAGATAAGCCTTAAATAAACATGAAAATGAACTCCTAAACTTAGCATACCTCTCTGAAGGAATTTATCAAGATCGGATTAGTGAAATGGGATTTACGGGTAAGTCCTATCTTGGATTTGATAAGGGCTTGTAATAAAGTTAGCCGGGTACTTCAAAGCCACACTTTAATACAGGCAATTCAGGACTGTGCAGTGAGTAACGCCTTCCTCCTACCTTAGATTATAACCAAGATAAACGATTTGAACGTCACATACTTAGTAAAAATAAAAGCTACCACCGTTTCCAAGAAAAAACACCAGCCCAGAGAAGAAACGGCGAAACAAACTCCCTTTTTTACATTTGTTACCTTTTAAGTAGAGCTATGCTATATTTAGAACTAATATACTATTATATAGCAGTTAAACAGTCAGATCAAACATGAACAGGATCTTTTTCGTGTTAAAAATAAGCAATGCTTTATTTATACCAGTTCCTGTGTGACTCTCGTATACGTACGAAGCGTAACAATAAATAAAGGTATATATATTTATATATACCTAAATTAGGTGTAGGTAGGTAGTAGGATAGGTAGGTAGGTGTGTAATACCCACACACCTACTTTTGGCCGGATATATAGGTTTGTGTTTTAGGTGCAAATGTGACAGATAGCCCATCGCCGTTACTTAAGCATGACTGGATACGTTTTCGAATACCTTCTCGAACGTATACAGGTAACCTCCAGGTAACCCAAATAGTAGGTATATAATACACATACGTATCACCAAACTGAATCCCTCAGATAGTAGTCTTAGAGATAGCACCAGTTCTCTCTAAGCTTGCAGAACGCTTAAGTAACATAAACATTCCATCTACCATTCGCTTCCAAGCTCTAAGCTCTGATCTTTTAACTTACAAAGCAGGCCAGTAAATTATTTAAATGAAGTATTTTCATATTTTCGTCAAACACACACATAACGCAACGAATAAACGAACACGTACATATTAATTCAAAAACAACAACAAACCCCCAGCGAACAATAATATTTGCTCGGAATATGTTTAGTAACAAAAATTCTTGCAAAAACAGCGTTGTATAAATTAGCAAGTGGATCCGGCCCGACGGCTATCACGCACCGATCCCTTCGTGAACTTAGGGGTTCAACGTTGCTTAGGGCGAGGTACTTACGGGTAATTTTCACGCAAAAGAACTGACCCTACAAGGAAAACTTTAGCCCTAAAGCTACCCTTGTGTTCTTGAAATTCAAACGTAATGACATTTGACACAGTTTCCATATCCAGACCGCAGGGATACTATATTGATGTAGGTCTACATAAGTAATTAATTGAGTACAAACCAAAACCATTAAAGTAAACAGCAGTGACATACTAGCGAAGCAGTGAATGGTCCTTCAAAAGTTTATATATTCTGTATTATCTTGATTTATCCGTAACGACTGCGGGCAATTTATGCCTACACTTACATGTTAACTAACAAGACCCGTGCTGGTAAGATCCGAATGAGTTTTATGAGTGTATTCGTTTTTTTATCGTGTCTCGAAGCGTGAGTTTTGGAGACTCTTGCTCCTCTTGCCGTTCGAATTTGGAGATGCCCGACTGGGGCAGGACCACCTTATAGAAGTCCGTAGCAAATAACACAATAAATTATGTTATATTTGTGTGTTATTGTGTTTATAGCTTAGTAATGAGCTCCTTGGGGAGGGGGCGGAGGATTCTTATATTGTGTTGGTAGCAGAGGAATTAGTCCAATTATGCTGCCAACTATAACTCTCCGAAAACAGAGTGGCAACGCGCTAATGACAGTTCGGTATTGTATGCGTAAATAGGCTGCGGTAATTGTTTTCCATCGGGTGAGCCGTATGCTTGTTTGCCACTCTTGTTATGTAAAAAAAACGTAATCTACCTATTGTACTTAATCGAACATAGACGATAATAAAAGACCTCCAACCAGGCATCTCTTAGGTCCTAAGCAAACGTAGATAAGGGCACCACCTGTGAGGTGCCCTAGGGCTCACATAAGAGCGTTGTCTATTCTCGAGCTGGGGAGCTGGGCTGTACTGGTGCGTACTCGCCGCAGTATGTGGAAATTCAAGGACGACGGGTAGTAACATTTTTTTTTATTGCATACCCATGAGAATATAGCAGCCTATAACTCCTAAAAGATCACTGTTCTATTTTCTGAGATACACTGTATGTAAAATAAGAGTGGAGAGATATCGGCAAACAGATATACAATACGAAAGTATCTGAAAGAAGAGGAGGAAAGTATCAACTATTTAAAACAAATTTATCGTAAACTCACTCAATGAGAACTTCGAAGGTTCTCGAAAGCGATGATCATGTTAGAAGAAAGTTATAAATGTAGATAAATCTACATCTGTAAGTATAGAGGCAACTAGCGTTATATTCTATCTGTACTAATATTATTTAAAAGAGTTTAGATGTTCGGTTGACCGTACCAATGTCAAAACCCAGGTGGCCCGCTTATCAAGAAAGGTTATACTTTATCATGCTATGACCAAAAGGAGAGGAGAATCAATGAAAAATGTTGCAAATGCCGGGAAAAGTTATGTTTGATTCCAGCTAAATATATTTTTATGCGAGTGACACCAGCAGGGCACAGATTTAGGTTAGTATCATACTTAGTCTTAATGCATTACTATACTTAGGTGAACTAACTAAAGATACATAGAAGAGTTACTGAAACAAAACAATGTTTCCATTTAGCTAGAATCGTCTTACTTAAGTTAAATATAATAGGTACATTATTTTAACTTAGGAATCTAACTTTGGCTAGGGTTAAAATCTTACTTGTAGGGTTGCCACGTACAATCTATTGAATAGGAATTGATAGTAACCTAGCAATACTAATGTTTGGGACAAATTCTACAGCAGTTGAACTAGTGGCAAACTAAGCCCAGCCAAATTCCATAGTACATTCGAAATTTAGACAACTATAAATCAAGTTACTTATTCATCATGTAATAGAAGCCTCTCGTTACAAGCCGGCTGAAACATATCTCGCTCAGAGAATCAGCATTGTTATCCAGGGTGGCAATGCTGCTAGCTTTGACTCGGCAATCCTTCGGCATGTCGCCGTGTGATACCGATTTGGAACAAAAATTATGTCTGTAAGTACCTAGTTACTTATATTTTTTTTATATGGCTAATAGTGAAAATTATCGTAAAGGTGTATTTATAGTGTAAAGGTGAAATGTAATTTAGAACGAGGTAGGTTCTAACATGATATTGGATAATTTTCGTATCGAAAAAATGAGAGGATAGACAGGTCCTCCCGAAAGAGGAGTATGTATGTATGTACGAGTAGAGGAGTAAGTCTATATAAGACTAACGCTCTACTCACTACATATAGTGAGGTGCTCGTGGAAATTATATGAATGTGTGTAAGTAAAAAAAATATTGTACCAAGCTATCTAAAGAATGTAGACCAAGCGAAAGAGGTATCTGGTCTCTGCCCACCCCGCCTAGGGACTCGGTATGCATGTACCAAGTTATTGAGCTTGTACTGTTAATACCCTTACTCATATTTCTACAATCTTAGTTTTTAAACGGAGCGAACACTTCATTCTCTGATACTCAAGAAAGTGGGTACGGTGTTTTCATTTACTTAAATTTTAAATAATTTTTTCTAATATTTCCCTGTATTACGCCTTCAAGTGAGGGTAGGCTTTCCTCTAGGGATTGGCCTCTAGAGAATATTGAATTATCCTCTGTTCATCATAACATTACAAGTGATTTTTTTAACAAATAAAATACGTCCTTAAACCTGAGACCATTATTTCCCCTTATATCAAGGGGAAATAATGGTCTCAGGAACTCAAGATATCGGAAAATTTGTTGTGTGTTGGCCAGAGCTCCTGACTGCGAAGCTTTAAGTCACGGGTTCTTTTCCCGCTGAGGGCAGATATTAATATGTCCTGACCTTAGTCTTGGATGACCCATGTATTTATGTATAATTATATCTATCTATATAAGTATATACCACCTTGTTATCACTTACAAAAATCTGTCTACAAGTGCTCATCATCGATCGATTTGATCCAGGTAGTTGGAACGAGGTAAATACCTCTGCCAATTCTACCAGACACTTCGATGAGTAATTTATATATATTAGAGTAATTTGCAAAACATTATAATTTAATATGAATGCTGCAATCAACAAAAATAACACAGCAAATACCATTGCCCGCGACACCAAAGTCCCATGAATGACGTAAGTCGCCTCTGGACCAAATTCCGCCAAACGAAGTTCCAAACTCAATTTGCATTTGAAAATAAAATGTCAATCGTGATGAAAGAAAATACGAAAAAGGAAAAAAAAAAATAAGAACCGGCAATGAGATATTTCATAATATTAATGTTTGTAACAACACAGAAAAGCAGTATATAATATGCTGAAAACATTAATAATAAATAGGTAATAATTGTGTCATCAGTATCAAACATGGCAGACAAGACCAAAGCGTGTTTGTTGCCAAGTCATTTCCGTAGCCACTAGGGCCTGCGGGGACTCAATAATGCTTTTCTACTCAGTATAGAAAGCCTACTTTAAAGATCGAAATCACTGGTTAGATTGCTACTACTAGGGGACAGCTATCTTCATAAGTTTTACATGTCTTGGATATCCTGTGCTCGTTGACTGGTTTCCACATACTTACCTATATGCTTACTTAGAGAAAGGTATGCTGAGATGGTTTGGCCATGTCGAGAGAATGAATGAAGAACGATTGACGAAAAAAGTGTATAAGGCGAGTGTGAATGAAAGTGTTGGAAGGGGTAGACCTAGACGGACGTTTCTAGACCAAATTAGGGACGTCTTGAAAAAAGGTCAAGAGTACCCTAAGCCGAAGAGCATGTATGACGAAGCGAAAGAAGTATGTAAGGATCGTAGCAAGTGGAAAGAAGTGGTCTCTGCCTACCCCTACGGGAAAGAGGTGTGATTGACGTATGTATGTATGCTTACTTTGCTTAGTTAAGATCACTTTAATTTGTATGAAATATGTCTCAAAAATTAAAGAATTGACAACTTATATAATGATAATAATAAGCAACGGTGGGCGTCTAAAGTCAAGCAACACGATTGTTAATGCATCTCATGCAAATCAGATCGCCTTTGCTAGAGTTTCAATCCACTATTAAGAAGTCAAAAACAAAACACACACACAGCCTACCAACTTTCCATCCTCACGGGGGAGTCGAAAAACACGTAATTTACCCCCGTCCCTTGTAAACGGTGCCAGTCCGCGCTCAGTAGCATTAAATCAACTCCTAAATTATAAAAATAATATTACCAGACCAACCCCGCGCCTAACGCCCTAAGCCGAGGTCCAGGGAGTGACTGTTTCTATTATACTTGTAATAAGAACCTGGCTGGAGACTTTTGGTATCGCCATTTATCGATACAGAAGCAAAAGTTGACAGGAAAAGGTACACAATAGAAGTTTTAACTACATAAACAAATGTTACTACATCGGTTCACTCAAAATAATATTTAAGTCAAATGTAGGCTTAGACGAAAAATAGATACATAATATTGTGTCATATACCAAAAAGAATTAAAAGTGTGGTTGCAAAGTGAAGTTTACCTTGGCTATTTCCATTTCATGACGTAGAGTAGGCGTGTCTGTGCTATTTCACATGTGTGTGTAAAATTGTGTAGTAGAACCCACGCAAGGACTACAACAATAACAACGCTTCTTTTGCAAATGAAAAATCCGCTTGCAAAGTGAAAGGCACTCTTTCTATATAAACTACAGGAATGTGGTCGCAAATACAGCGGTTACTGTATATGACGAACGTCACTTGTTTCAAAATAATGAATATAAACTACCGTGGTGTTTAGTTAGTAAGGATATATCCTCACGCCTTCAGACAAGGGTCCCCGAAGGCAACAAGAGAGGCAAACAAGGCTACGGCCTACCTGATAGGAAACGGTTACCGTAGCCTATTTACGACCTCGATACCGAAGTATCACTTGCGCGTTGCTACTCTGTGTTCGGAGAGTTATACTGTGTTGGTAGCATAATGGGAATAATCCCACTGCTGCCAACACAATATAACAATCCTCCACCTCCCCAAGGAGCTCATTACTGGAAACCTTATTCACTTATTCTATAAGGTTTACCAGCTCCAAATTCGAACGGGAAACCCGTTATGCCATAGCTGTTTTTGAACAGGTAGTACCCACTTTTTGCCAGAGATATATTCTAGGTGCCGACGTGACAGAGGCTGAGCCCATCGGCGTTATTCAAGCTTGCTTACTTTGAATTTCTTCAATTTGATTGGATTACAATTGGATACGATTTAGATGACCGTCTGGTCTAGTGGTTAGAGCTCCTGACTGCGAAAATTCAGGTCGCGGGTTCGAATCCCGAGACCGAAAATATTTGTGCGATGTACGTATTTGTACCTTAGTCTTGAAAGTCCTGTGAATTTATGTATTTATCTATCTATATAAGTAAATATATTGTTGTCTAGTTACCATAACACAAGCTTTGCTTAATTTGATACTAGGTCAACATGTATGGAACTGTCCCAAGGTATTATTATACAGATTACTAAACTTGATCGCCGCTAGTGGAGCCCCAAGTCAACGCACGGCATAAGTTAGTCTACTGGCTTTATACAGATGACAATACATGCACTTACAATAACTACGCACAGTGCTGTACACACTTGTGGAAAAAGACCTTGGAGCGGGGACTTGTTTGAAACACCATAGGTGGAATACCACCGTAGCAGACTTAACGTGGATAGATATGTATATAAAAAAACGCTAGGTTACCTTGTCTATAGTAGGCACTTTGCAGAAGATCACAGCTCAATGACATTGCTGTAGTCTGGGTAGTATTGTATGCGGCGAGTAACGCTTCCAAGAATTCATTTAGAATAGTAGTGGGATTGGGTGAGGTGTTGTGTTGTGTATGCTTGTATGTATGATATGCAATATGTGTACATTCAGTAGAGGGGATGTGACTCTATTACTTCGGTACCTAAGTATATCCCGGTGAAAGCTAGGTACATTCATACATCTTACTCAATTAGTACTTCTGTTTATCTTTGAAAGATGCTGCAAACAATTTACAATGAAAATCAATGAAGAGCGAATGGATTTACTGCCAAAAAATAATTACCCTAAAGGATTTTTCACTTGAAATTACCAAGGAAGTCCATTAAATATCCAACCCTTACAAGTTCACAAAGATTGAACTGCAAAGTCTTACTTAAGTCATAAAAAGTACACTTAGAAATTATCTCTATTACGTGAAAATAATGGACTCACGAGAAAATAGAGTGAGGTATGTTTGTGAACTTTTTTACTTTTTAATACAATCCTTGCAAATTAAGTAGTCTATAATTAGCGAAGACGATGAAATTTAAAGTATTAAATTCTTAGGTCCGTGATGACCGAGTGGTTCGAACACGAAGACTGCATGTTCGAATCCCCACTGTACCTACCAATTAAATTTTCTAATCTTACGTACAGTGATTATCATACCACGAACTTTACGGTGAAGGAAAATATGTTTTAATACAATCCTTCTAAATAAAAGAGCAGGCCGCAATTACCTTGCAATTTAAGAGATTTAATTTTTATCGTGCTTAAAACTGTCGTAAAGTTAATTAAAGCTGTGCCCCTTTTAGTAACAAAGGCTGTTTCCTTTCCGTGGAGCACAAAATTTAAATTGATAGAAAAGAGGATTTATTACATTACTTTGAACTCCGTAGAGCTTTTTAAAAAGGCTTTGAAAATGTATTTATTTAATGATCCCGTACTTCTTTTAGAATAATGAATATTCCCACCTGGTTCGCTGAATTATTATGTTCTCATTATTACCGTTTTTGCAGCTTGTTATGAGAACAACAATATATATACATAAAAGTATATGTAATTAAGTTTTAAGGGCCTTGCAGGCCGAGTGTAACCTAAAATGTATCTCTGGTGGAAAGTGGGTTTAAAGGTACTATATACCTATACACCTCTGCCCCTTAGGGGAATATTAATGTGGGAAAGCAATTGAAGAGTAAACAATATTTGCACTTCAATGAAAAAGAACGCAGTTTTTCTTCGCAATATATATTTTGTAACCTATATACCCAAAATAGCTTTTATAATATTAATAATATTCTAATAATAAATTTAATTTAAATATTTTAATCCTTCCGTACAATTTTTTTTTTTTAAATGTCTCTAGGATTCTTACATATTTAGGAATAATTATTCATAATCAATGAAATTTCTTTTGTTTTTATCCCCCAACATCAAAATTATGAAAGATGAATAAATCAAATACCTCGCCCCGGATGTGACATGTCAACATTTTTCAACGTTTGCAATCAACGAAAATGGAATGTGAAATGGGACTTTTCACCTGACATTTTTACGCAATTTATCCAATTGTGGAACAAAATGTAGACGCCCCCGCATGAATTGTTGAACCAGAGTAAATATTGTATGCTTTATGTTGACGATTGACTTGTTTACACACAGATTATTATTATTGTATTCAGCCAGCAATCTCTCTGCTGAGCTTACACAAATTTCTAAAAGGTACCATCGTTATAATTCTTTGTTTAACTTAAATCCTTAGGTGCCTATTGAGTTGTAGTATTACTTTTTAAGAAGAAGAAGAGAAGTTTAGCGAGCATATATGAAGTGTCTTTTTAATGTGGATGAAGCGAAAGAGATCTGTTGTTTTAGAGTGACTAACGCTCTACTTCCTTTGCCTACCCCGTTAGGTTCAAGGCGTGATGGTATGATGACTATCCTGCTAATATAACGTTAAGTACCGAAGTTGATAACTATAACACGGAAGCCCTCCCAAACCCCTCAATCGGGCTATTTAACAGAGTGCAAGGTTCAACAAACAGTTTATATGTACTAATACTAATTATTATGTTTGTGTAATTAGTATGTATGTAATTGTAATGAATAAACTCACAAAACTACCGTGCTGATTTCAAAAATTCTTTCACCGATGGAAAACTACGTTCACCTTGAGTGATATAGGGTATATTTTCTTTTATATAAAAATCTGATTTCCACCGGAGGCTGGGACGGGCCGTTAGTGTCTTTATATAGAAGAATCTGTCCTAGCCAAAATTTGATTCGAATAGTCCAAAAATAATTGAAACAACAAAAAAGGCAGGCTGCGAATCAACTTTCACAATATCATTTAAAGGCTAGTTACAGGAGCGCATAACATTATAAGAATCGGTATAAGTTGGGCAGTAAAGGGGATGGGATAAGCATTTTATTTATTTTGATTCCGCGACCCTGTGTTGAAATTTTACGACCCAATTTCACATTCCAGTCAGCCGCTTCAGCAGGACGGCTTACACGAGTGCCCGTGAATTTCGTGACGTTAATAATTAAAACCTGGGGAACCCAGACCCTGTGCTTAAAGATTATCCGCCCTATAATCTCTAAATCTTTGTAGTAGTACCGTATTTTGTCGGGTTATTTGCGTTTCCACCACTGTAGATACAGAATTACATTTGCAGTAAGCCGAGTTAATTGATAGTTTAAAACCCACCCGTATCTGACGAAAAGTAGTCGATATTTTAGAATATTATGTTTCAATTTAATATTTAAACGTAATTTAGATTGGAGTGTACTTACAGACCAATCCATTGGTCTGTAATTGTTAATTTGCTTTTATGGAGATACTGGAAATGAATTTAAAAAAAATAGGCAACCGCTATTTCCTGCTAAAATTTAATCTAAAAATCTTCTTTTGCAGATTATAAATAGCATTTTAAGACCTATGTGTAATTATCACAGTGTTTATTATTTACAGTGTTTTATTCGCGTAATACAGAATTGAAAATACTTACACCTGAATTCATCTCTATGAGATAAGAACTAACATCACTCCGATCCCCTCACGGAGTAAGCAGGGAAAGAAAGAAAGCTTAGAAAGCCAGGTCTTTCTAAGCTGGACGATATCTTTAAATCTAGCCACGTTTATCCATCCAGTTTTTCCATCATCTCTCGTCGGTTTCAAGCGAGTTTCAAATTACGTTAGTTATTCTGTGTAGCTATTCTGGCGTGAACATGTTCACTTACCTTTGCAATTATAAAATATTAGAAGCATTGTTATAGATAGTGCCAAGTGCTAATCCACGAAGACGCGCCCCATCGATTTCTAGTGGAGGGGGATGCTGGGAGTACGAGCTGACTCTATTAATTGTAGTGTACGTGTGTACTTATAGGTAATCAGTGTGTACCGATATTACTTAAACATAAGTGGAAGGTTGCACACTTACTTTATTAATTATGGGGATGCGGATACCGTAGCCTATTTACGCTCACGATACCAAAGTATCACTTGCACATTGTCACTCTGTGTTCGAAAAAGTATACTGTTTTAGCAGCATGATGGGACTAATGCCTCCGCTGCCAACACAGTATAACAATCTTCCACCTCCCCAAGGAGCTCATTAGCTCACATATATCATATATATATCTTTTTTTTTCATACAACAAGAGAGGCAAACAAGCATACGGCCCACCCTTGAGGGAGGGAGGGCACAACGGTTAATTCCCGTTCAAATTCGGAGCAGCCCGACTGGTACCATTACCTCCGACTTACAGAAGATCGCAGCTAAATGGCATTACCCTCGGGTGTGTCGTGTTCCTGTGGTAAGTAAGGTCGCCAGGCTCCAAGAGGAAGCGGTGTGTCGGCAGCACAGGACCAGTGGTTCAATTCCGCCGTGGTGGTGACCAGGCGTGGCATGTCGGTGCGGTTGTTAGGGAGACCCGGTGAAACGGCTGTCCGCTGGCCGCCCGCATATAGTAGGGGTCCCGAACCCAGGGATCACATAATCTCCGCCCTGGGAGGCTGACCCGCACATGTGTGTAAAGTCCTTGGTGTAGTGGTCGTGCCGGAGGAGGAGACCGGAGTGGACCCGGCCGCTGCATCAAGGGGGGATCGGGGGCCCTTCCGACTTCCGCTCCGGCAATCCGCACTACCTGTACATCACTGTGGCGGATTGAGACTGCGCTTTGTCCTCGTTGTTGCCGACACAACGATTCCTCTTTTCCTTTTCAGCACCCTTAAAAATAAATAATGGCCAAATACAAAAATAGTAGATTTTTCTCAGCGGCCTCCCCATCCACATTAAAAATGGACTTTTGCAACATCAGGGGACTTCATTCTAACCTTAAACGCAGTCCACCAACACCTTGAGACGACGCAGCCGACTCTGCTATTTCTGACGGAGACGCAGATATCCTGCCCCGATGATACATCGTACCTGAACTACCCCGGGTACAAGATGGAACACAATTTTGTGCGCCGCGCCGGGGTATGTATGTACTTCCGGGAGGATATTTGCTGTCGACGTCTCCACGGCCTTGAAGACAGAGACCTGTCAATTTTGTGGGTGCGCGTAGACTATGGTGGCAACACCCGAATCTACGCGTGCCTTTACAGGTCCCATAGCGATGATACAGACACAGTTCGCCTATTTGAGCACCTGCAATCGACAACGGACAAAGTACTTGAGCAGTACCCCTCCGCGGAGTTGGTGGTTTTAGGAGATTTTAACGCTCACCATGTTGAGTGGCTTGGTTCTCGGTCCACTGACTGCGCTGGGAGGGCTGCTTACGAGCTTGCCCTGGCTTATGGCTTCTCGCAACTGGTACAGGAACCAACCAGAATACCTGATATCGAGGGCCATACAAGCTCCTTACTGGACCTTCTGCTGACCACGCGACCGGACAGCTATTCCATCTCGGTGGGTGCGCCGCTTGGCACATCCGACCACTGTCTGGTCCGGACGCAAGTGCCGTGCGCAAAGGCCGAAGTGCCCCGACCTCCGGGGCGGCGGCGCATGTGGCACTACAAGGCAGCAGACTGGGATGGATTGCGTGAGTTTTACGCATCGTACCCGTGGAGGCAGATCTGCTTCGCATCAGAAGATCCAGACCCCTGTGCAGCAGCCGTCGCTGAGACGATACTGGCGGGAATGGAATGCTACATTCCAAACTCGCTAGTAGCTACAGGGGTAAAGAAACAGCCGTGGTTTAATAAGCCCTGCAAGGAAGCTAAATTATCCAAGCAAGCCTTGTATGAGGCGTGGACTACGGCTCGATCCAATCTGGACCCCAACATATCTGATGCAAAGCGGAAACTTAATGCTGCCTCGAGGCACTGTAAGCGAGCGATTGCCAGGGCGAAATTCGATTTCGTCAGCAGAATTGGTAAGAGACTCGCTAGCTACCCTTCTGGCAGCCGTGCTTTTTGGTCCCTTGCCAAGGCTGCTGAGGGAAACTTTTGCCAGTCGTCCCTACCACCACTCCGTAAGCCGGATGGTAACTTGGCCCACAGTGCCAAAGAGAAAGCGGATCTATTGGGCTCTCTCTTTGCCTCGAACTCGACTATGGATGACGGAGGCGCCACACCGCCAACTATCTTGCGGTGTGAGAACTCTATGCCGGAGATAAGCATAACCCAACGGGAGGTCCGGCGGGAGATGCTGTCTCTGGACGTCCATAAGTCGAGCGGGCCAGACGGTATTCCGGCAGTGGTGCTTAAGCAGTGTGCTCCTGAATTGTGTCCTGTTTTGACGCGCCTATTCGCGCTTTCCTACTCCACCCAAAAAGTCCCAACTTCGTGGAAGACCGCCCACGTGCACCCAGTGCCCAAAAAGGGCGATAGATCAGACCCATCAAATTACAGGCCGATCGCCATCACCTCCCTCCTCTCTAAAATTATGGAGCGAGTAATTAACACGCAACTCCTGCGATATCTAGAGGGTCACGGTTTGTTGAGTGACCAACAGTATGGCTTCCGCCACAGTCGCTCAACGGGTGACCTTCTAGTATATCTCACGCACCGTTGGTCACTCGCCATTGAGAGTCAAGGTGAGGCATTAGCTGTTAGCTTGGATGTGGCGAAAGCGTTCGATCGGGTCTGGCATCACGGTCTTCTATCGAAGCTTCCATCCTACGGACTGCCAGAGGGATTATGCAAATGGGTCGCCAGCTTTCTGTCCAGCAGATGCATAAGAGCCGTCGTTGACGGTAGCTGCTCCGAAAGCATGGACATTAATGCTGGAGTCCCGCAAGGCTCTGTGTTGTCCCCGACTCTGTTTCTTCTGCATATTAATGACATGCTTTCTATTGAAGGCATTCATTGCTATGCAGACGACAGCACTGGGGACACTTACTACACGGGCCGTGCTAATCTCCCTCGTTCCACTGTGGAGGAAAGTCGCGAACGACTTGTGTCTGAAATCGAGAGTACACTTCGCAGTGTCTCCGATTGGGGTCGACTAAACCTAGTCCACTTCAACCCCACTAAGACACAAGTGTGCGCGTTCACTGCAAAAAAAACTCCATTCGCTGTGGCTCCACAATTCCAGAACACTCCCCTGAACATCTCGGAGAGCATTAGGATCCTTGGGGTCGATATTTCTAGCGACGTTCAGTTCCGTGGTCATTTAGAGGACAAGGCTAAGCTGGCGTCGAGGAAGCTCGGTGTGCTCAACAGAGCTAAGCAGTACTTCACATCTTCACAAAGGCTGCAACTTTATAAGTCGCAAGTTCGGCCACATATGGAGTACTGCTGCCACCTGTGGGCTGGAGCCCCTGGATACCAACTAGGGCCTTTTGACGCGGTTCAGAAACGCGCCGCTAGAATTGTCGATGATCCTTTGCTCACAAGCGGCTTGGAATCACTAAGTCTGAGGAGAGACTTTGCCTCCCTGTGTGTGTTCTACCGCTTGTATAACGGGGAGTGTTCAGCAGAATTGTTCGACATGATGCCCACTTCCACCTTCTACCACCGCACCTCTCGCCATCGACGGGGAATTCATCCCCATACCTTGGAACCACAAAGGTCTCGCACTGTGCGCTTCCAAAGGAGTTTTCTTCCGCGAACGCTCAGGCTGTGGAATGAGCTCCCCGTTGAGGTTTTCCCTGGAGAGTACAGCATGGAGTTCTTCAAGAAGGGTGTGAAAAGATTCCTGCAGGGTCGGCAACGCGCGAGTGATACCCCTGGTGTTGCAAGCGTCCATAGGCGGCGGTAACCGCTTAGCATCAGGCGGACCGCATGCTTGTTTGCCACCCAAGTGGTATAAAAAAAAAAAAACTACACAAGCACTAGATGACAACGAAAACGACGGGGGCGACGGCTGTGCCGGCGTCAGCACTGAACCACGTGATAGTTTTAAAGTTACCTCGAGAGACGGGTGGTAAACATCAATAGGAACTAACGGGTCACAAGTGCAGAGTTTCACCTGATCGGACTCCAAGTCACTCATATATCAGTACGAGACAAGCCGCAACAAGCCGCCTCGGCTGTTTGGTACATTGTTGTGCTGATGCAGCACACAGAAGTCTTGAAATAGATTAAATCGCGTTTTACATTAATTTAGATTAAAATCACCTAAAATTAGTACATTCAGATTTGGATATGAATAAATAAAATGTTCTATACATGTCAAGACAGTTACATATTGATCATCACTATAGGAGGGGGGTAGATAAACAACACAACATAGAAATGATACATTATTTTTCTTAACGATTGCGCATATGAGTTCCTTATCAGGCGTAAGGCCATCAATATTCGTAATTACACGTACAGAGTAGCAATCTCGGACCGCCAGCAGAACTCCCCACCAGCCTGCATCACCCTCTCGGTCCTTGCGTACCACTGTATACTGGGAAGGGAAGAGTTCACCGTCAGATACGGAACTTGTAAGAAATGTCTCAGACAAACCATTCAAATCATATTCGCATTCAATTAATTTATTGTGAAATAATATCGTTTTCGAACGTAACCCTCGGACGTTCTGATAGTAACACTGGATAGACTTATGTCGATATCGACTTTTCCTGATTTGATTGCTTCTGCTTTCTTCGAAAGTTCTGGCGCCAGGGCTTAATACATATTGTAGATACAGTACAGCCCAACTGGTTGGAGACATAACAGCTTCAGCTAGTTTAGTTGGAACACCAAGCTTAAACGATGCATATTTTCCGCGGGATTTTAATCGTTCGAATGTGCAGAGATCACCGCAACAAATTGCTTTACTGACACATCAGTGTTATCTTCAGAACTTACAGTTGCAGCTTCAAACGGTTCATTTATTTTCTTAAGCACCAAGGATAAAATTGTTTCAACATTTTGTATAGTAGATGTTTGCTCTTCTGAATCCTTGTATAATTTTGCTATCAATGCCAAAGGACCTGCTACAAGAGTCTGCAGTTCCTCTTTAATGATTACTCTAATAACATTCGGATGTACACATGCACAATGCGAGAGAGTCGTTCTTCACTTGCGTTTAATAACAAGAATTCGATTCAATGTTCATTATCATTTAAAGTTTTTAAACATAATATATTTTTTATTAGATTTTTTCATAAATCGATTATTTATCATTTAACCAAGTGTTTTTTGTGACTTTATTATATACGGATATGTAGGTTTTATTTTTCAATTCTTTACCCTTATAAGGCAAGAAATCTGTTGTAACGATATTCACAACTCTATAACTTCTAGAAGACAACTGTTGTATTCTCTGTGACACACTGCTTCTATCCTATGTGTTAATCCAGCTAATAATCTATCTGTGTGCCTAATTTCATCCAATACCGTTCAGTAATTTTTGTAAGCAAAACATACTCATATAGGTCATATAGGTGGTATTTGTAATGTTCGTAGGTAATGCGTAATGTACTGTTTGTAGTTTAATCGCGTTTGCATTGCTAATAATCTTACTTAATATACATACATTAAATACGTGTCACGTTGTTTGTCCGCGATGGGCTCCTAAACTACTTCATCGCTTTCAATCAAATTTGCACATAGTGTGCAGTTACATCCAACTTAAAAGATAGGATAGCTTACACCACACTTGGACCTGATAGGTGGCGCTGCGATCGTGTTACTGGCAAGTTAACTTTTTCACCCCAGCGAAGCTGGGCGGGACAGCTAGTAAGGATATATTACGTTATACGTTATTGTACTGTACTCCGTGGTATATTTTTTTTTTATTAAGCAGATTTAGTGTTAAGGACCCTGCTATTTGGTACAGAGAAAATTAAATTCCAATACCGCTTTGAAGGTAGGCAGCGCCACCTTTTGGTTACAATATAATTAATATTCCTAGTTTCTTTGGCGTGTGGCGAGTATAAACAGAGCTTTCAACGTTTCAGGCTTTTGCAAACAAAATTACCTAGATGTCGCTAGTTGTATTTGTAATTCAACGGGAGTCTGTGTTTTTATGTGTGGTCATTATTGTACGTTTGTAATGGAGAAACTGTTGACATATTTTTAGAATTTAATATCTTGTAACAAATGTACACAGTTTTATAATGAAGTAATATTCTATTCTATCTTTGAACAATTGCGATGGACTCGCCATCTATCACGTTGGCATCTAATTACATATATCTCCGACGAAAAGAGGGAAATATTACACCTCTGCCGGATGGGAAGGCGTGATGATATTAATTATATAAAAGTTATTTCCCTTTTTCTCACATGAAGAAGACTGAGAGACCAAGAAACTCTTTTGGACTAACAAGTATATTGCTCAAAAGCGATATTGTTGTACACCCAAATTTGTTACCAATCGTTTTCATTAAAATTTTAATGGGCGTGCAAAATAGCGCCATCTGTAGGCTACAGTATTGTACAAATATAAGCTATAGATAGCATTGAAACAAGCCGTTAAAGGTTAATTATTTCGTTCGTGCGAATAACTCCAGATATCGCTATATTCGATATCTGGAATACAATATAGTAATTATAAACTCGCAATTAAAAAAAAAAAGTGGGTAGTTGTGAAGTGAACATTAATATTTTAAACCTGGTCTTATTTTTATATTTTAAAATAGTATTTTTAGGAATTACAAACAGTAATACTTAAATATATGTTGCATTAGCAATAATACCCGCCAGCAAGTATTATCCTTACTAAATATCTTTACACTCCTGCAATAAACTCAACTTCAAAAATGGCAGACACAGTGCAATCCTTGAAAACTTCAATGGAGGAGATGTCAAAGGCATTCCAGACACAAATGGAAGAGTTCCAGAAAAACCTGCAGTGTACTACTCCTACATCAGCCCCTGACTCACTTGCTGCAGATTTTCTCACTTTTAAGAGTTTTGTGATGCAAGCACTAACTTCTCTGCAGCAGCAAGTTAACTTGTTGGCCATAGAGCAGGATCGCCAGGAGATGTGGAGTCGCAGAAAAATTCTCCTCCTACATGGTGTGGCGGAGCTCAAGGATGAAGATGTTGCTGCAGTGGTGGTGAATGTGGTCTCGGATCATATGAAGATTCCTTTCAACAGCACTAGCATCAGTCGCTGCCATCGTATGGGGCCACCATCGGGAACCGAGGCAAGACCCATTATAGTAAAATTCAGGGACTCATCTGTACGGGACAAGATTTGGTTCACTAAGGTGTCCCTTAAAGGCACAGGCATCACCCTCACGGAGTTCTTGACAAAAGTCCGACATGCCGTGTTTATGGAGGCCCGCGAACGCTATGGTGTCAAGAACTGTTGGACACGGGACGGCACCATTGTTATCTTAGGACCTGATGGCACTCGTCGCAGAGTTACTACCAGGGACGGACTCGATAAGCTGCGGAAGCCTGCAGAGACGTGCATCACCACAAGTGTTCCTGTAGGGCCTTCCAAGACTGTGAGGCCTAAGAGAGCGGCAAGAAAATAGTTTTCTTTACTCTGAAATGTGTGGTACTCTAACAAATATTCCAACTGTTAGTGAGTTCTGTTAGTCATTTACTTCCGCTTTTGTTTCTGTTTCGGGAAGGTAAGCGGGTGGGTGTACCGAAAGTATTTTTCGAATCTATATATATATATATATATATATAGATATTTCTCTTTAATTTAATGCTCACTTTGAGCATGAGCTCGTGAATGCTTTCTACATATATATATTTATCTACCTTACTTCACTATTATCTCAAGTTTTACTTTTACTCACTTTATTCTCAATTATTTATTTTTAATTTCATACCTCAATTCGGAAAATGCTTTACATATATTTGACATCAAATATATGTATTTCATCAAAACAAGCGGTGACTGACTGACAGCTGCTTACTGACAGTACTGAAGTGTCGTGCTTTGACATCTAGATCTGTATTGTGTTGCCATAATATACTAACGCATTCTGATGAAAATGTTTTTACACAAATATTAGATTTATTGTTTAATGTTACTTATAACTGCTGGCGGATATTATGAAGTCGATTGTTTTTAGTATAATAGTTACTATCTTATTTAATTATTTATTATATTTATAATTTGTGATGTCTGTTTCTGATGTTAGTTCTAATGAAGATTATTTGTCTATGTCTGATGAAAGTCTGGGGAGCGATGACAGCTTTCGTAGCATTCCACCTCTCTCTCTGCGTGACTCCTTGTCCTCCCATTTCAAAGATGTTCCTAAAAATTTCAATGTAGTGCATATCAATGCACAAAGTATTCCGGCACATTATCCAGATATGCTGACATCATTCTGTGATAAGAATATTCACGCAATTCTTGTCTCAGAGTCATGGCTGAAGCCCTGCCTGCCCTCGACTTCTTACTCCCTTCCTGGCTTCAATCTGATACGTCATGATCGAACAGGAAGGAGGGGTGGGGGGGGGGCTATTTATCTCAGAGACTATATCCCATTCAGCATAGTTACTACATCCTCTCAGTCCCAATCCTCGGACGGATCTGAATTTCTATTTCTTGAAATCTTGCTCTCCGGCAAGAAGACCCTGTTAGGTGTCTTTTACTGTCCTTCCCTACACATCAATTATTTTCCTTCTTTTGAGGTATTATTGGAAAACTTTGTTCCTGCCTATGAGCACACTGTAATTATGGGCGACTTTAATACCTGTTTGCTCAGAGGTGATAACAGAGCAATCCAATTTAAATCCATTATTAACGCCACCAATCTACATATTCTCCCTTCTGCTGCTACACACTTTTTCCCTCAGTGTGAACCTTCTCTTCTAGACCTTACTCTTGTATCTTCGCTTGACCATGTGGCCACACATGGTCAATGCACAGCTGACGCTTTCTCTTTTCATGATCTTATCTTTCTTTCCTACAAGATCCGTCCGCCAAAGAACAAACCTAAAATTCTCTTACAGCGTAACTTTGGCGCTATAGACCGGGACCAACTTCTGAGGGATGCACAGGAAATTGACTGGGATGGCATCAGGCATGTGGTTTCAATCAACGAGAAGGTTAATATCTTCAACTCACTGCTCACCAAACTGTACGATGTACATGCTCCGGTCAGACCTGTTAGGGTGAAACATCTTCCAGCGCCTTGGCTCAATGACGAGATAAAGACCTTACAAGTCAAGAAGAATACCATTAAAGCTAAATATAAGGCGAATCCTGATAAATATCGGGAGAAATATAGGCAGATCAGGAATCTCTGCAATAGGGTGTGTAGGGACGCCCAACGACGCCATATTCATAAATGTATTGAAGACAGTACTCCAGCTAACGTTTGGAAGTTCTTGCGGACTCTGGGAGTCGGTAAGCAAAAACATGTTTCCACCTCAAATAATTTGGACTTAGATGCCTTAAACCATTTCTCTTCGGTAGCACATTTTGATGCTGCTACTAAAACTAACACGCTAAGCCACGTCTCAGGTTCTTCAACTCCCATGAGTCCAACTTTTTCATTTAGTCAATTTACTGATTGTGACGTTAAGAAGGAAATATCTTCCATCGCCTCCAACGCTGTTTTGTTGTTTTCACTGGGCCCTAGTTACGTGGCTCCCAATGCTCCTATACTAAGAACGGAACTGACGCTTGCCGACGACGTTCAACGTAAAATTAGGTTTTATATCTGATGTCATCCTTGAAGTACAAGCGACAGGTGCGGTAGGAGAGATATAGTCAAAATCTACGTCTAAGCAATCTTGTCTTGTTCTTAATTTTTTTATTGTGTGACCAGTGACTAAAATAACATTAATTATTTAGAATTAGGACGTTTTATTATTAAACTGTAGCATACCTACTATTAATAGGATAAAACTCGTTTAGTTAATTGATAAGGCATGAACAAATTAATAATTTGTGTGAGGTTGCGGTAACTCAATACTTGGACACGCAAACGGCGGCAGACTCATAACATGTCTTTCATATTAGGTATTTTATGTATAATATACGAAACTAACTTAAACATTTCCTGACTTTCATATATATTTTTGACATGTGCCTCGTTATTCGTAACGAAAGAAAAAATTTTTACTTCAAGTTTTTTTCCTCTTGCGCGTCCGATCGATTGATCCATGTAGTTGAAATGTGGTCTTCCTCTGCCTCTTCTTGCACACATCAATCTTTCTTGACTCATCCTTTCTATATGTCCAAAAGCGCGTCATATGCCTTTGCCTTTCTTCAAATTTACAATCATATATACATTTATTCATACATACATACGACGAAGCGAAAGAGGTATGTAAGTCTAGAGAGAACTGGCGCTCTATACACTCTGCCTACCCCGCTAGGGACTTGGCGTGATGATATGTATGTATGTATGAAATAATAATAATAATATAATAATAATAATATATCCTCACGCCTTCCCACAAGGGTCCCCGAAGGGGTAGGCAGAGATGTATAGGTAATACCCACACACCCACTTTCCGCCAGAGGTATATTAGGTGCCAACGTGACAGATGGCGAGTCCATCGCCGTTACTCCAGCACGACTATACATACGCCTTTGAATTTCTTCTCAGACGTATGCAGGTTTCTCTCGATGTTTTCCTTCACCGT
>JACCPG010004631.1:0-23055 GCA_016069955.1 Drepana arcuata | reverse complement strand
AAGTGTCAAATGGCGAGTCCATCGCCGTTACCCAAGCACGATTATATATACACCGATGAATTTCTTTTAAAACGAAACGTACGTTTTAAACGTATGCAGGTTTCTTATCGATGTTTTCCTTCACCTTAAGCTCGTGTTGTGATTAATCACTGTAGGTACTTATCTAAGTTCAGAAAAACAAATTGGTACAGTCGGGATGCGACTTTACAATATTTGTGTTGCAAGCAACTATTCGAACCACTTGGCCATCACGCCTTTTTATTTTTTATGCATA
Source organism: Drepana arcuata (assembly GCA_016069955.1). Lineage (NCBI taxonomy): Eukaryota > Metazoa > Arthropoda > Insecta > Lepidoptera > Drepanidae > Drepana > Drepana arcuata. Next base: position 22,781 of record JACCPG010004631.1, on the reverse strand, counting down.
TGTAGATGCTGACGTCATAGGTGGTAAGTTCTTGCAGATAATACTTCGGTATGCGAAGTATTATCTGCCATACACACTTAAGTACAGAAGAAAAGAAAAAATTATATTGCTCAAATGAAATAGTTTAATTAGTAAATTTCACATTTTACTTCCCTCTTATGCTGAAAGAAACCCTGAATCTTCGAAAAATCGTGGGTCAAATCGCGAGCGCAGCTAGTAGTACTAACGCTAATTTATTTAGATTAAGAAGGGATCTGATGTTTTCAGCAAAGCATTGATAGGGTTACTTACTTAAGAGCAAACGAGGGTTTTGTAAAGTCTGGAGCTACATTGATGTAACGAACTCCATAGAACGAAGAGTTAAATCAACAAAATGGATTTTCAATCAAATAGAGTAGGTACGTAAAGCCTAAAGCTTAGAATACCAAACAATTAGATATTCTCACGAAACTCATTATGTTGATTAAATGTGACTTGCCAATGCCTTGAGTTGCCCTCTGTCTTTGATGCCTCGCTTAATTTGTAATTGCCGGAACAGCGTTTATGAAAGCGCAATCTTTACGTTATAATCGCTGTTAGTGTTGTTGTTGGACAAGCAATAAAATTGCTCGCCAAGTTCGCTTTACGTGATGACTTTTAACACGAATTTTGTTTATTTGCAGGAAAAAATATAATTGAAACAGAATGACGCTGGGCAGAAGTTGAGGAAACAAAGATCAATATTAAATTGCTTTTATCTTTCGACTGGTGAAAAAAATTCGACGAGTTGTAATCTAACTGGATTGTCACTGAGGGAAAATTTATATTTATAATATGATTTAGGCAGATAATGTAGTTTAAGAAAAATTGTGCCTGTGATATGTTTTGTAAAATAAAGAATAAAAATAATAATAAGCTATTAAATCATTTACGTAAATGGTCAGCGTCAGGTAAATGACCTCGACATTCGTGGATGGCGTTATCTGTACTTGAATATAGCGCCAAAAAGATTGCTGTGAAGTACGTCACAAACAGCAGTTTTCAAGGGTATAACACTAATAAAAAAAATATTAAGCAATCAACATTATGACTAAAAGTATGGCTCACCGTTTAATACGAGGTAAGCGGAGTACTCGACAAAAAAAGGCAGAGTTTAAACTTACCCCTTGCCTTGGAGCCCTTATTGCCTATTTTTCCCATTCATTGGTGTAACCCATGATGCAATGGTCGTAAGTTTTCTGACGTACATATATTAAGAAGAACATCTGAGGTACCATAAAGTTCTATATCAATCATTGTTAACTTTTGTTGCACTCTTGCAACACCCATTTTATGGACGTCGTATTAAACAGCCCCAATATTATATCTAAGTATTTTGCTTATTTGCATTGTTGTATTAAACAGTCCCAATATTATATCTAAGTATTTTGCTTATTTGCATTGTTGTATTAAACAGTCCCAATATTATATCTAAATATTTAGCTTATTTGCGTTGTTTATTGCATTGATAGCACGTCATTGTTTCAGATCTTTGTCATCTCTTGATTTTGGCAACGCCTCAGAAGTTTTTACCTATCACATAAGCGACTACGTAGCCAAAACACCTTTACGATCTAAGCAATAAGGCATTTCGTATCTACTTCAACGGAACGCCAGAAACAATTTAGTCTCAAGCAATAACCTCGCAAGCCCGCAAAGTATTTGCGCCCAAATGCCAGGAAATGCTTGTAAGTGGATACTAAATCATTTAACATTCACAAGGAAACTTAAATAATACCAAGATTACTCTGAAATTTGATTCAAACTGACAACACGGGAATATTAAAATATAAATTTTGCGCTTTATCATCCGACCAAGTTTTCAGTACTTTGTGTTAAAAGTTTTATAACTTTGAAATTTTCCAGTTATTTCCTGTTAGGGTCAAATAAAGATGACATCACGAGGGTCGAGGACCTTTGCAGCTTCTTAGTGGGTATTTTACCAATACCTAATCGTATATTGGTGTAAGTTTATTATAGTAACTTTTTTACGGAGCATATTTATACTGCGTGTCTCAGAAAATGAGCAAGACGTTCATATATGCGATAGAGCACAATCAAACAAAGCAAAAAAAAACAGTTTTTTCACATCATCATGACGATATATTTACAACTTGTACCTTCTAGAATACAACTATTCTATCTTCAGAGACACCTGTATAAAACCTACTTGCCGTGCATTGAAAACTAAACATTTGCTTGAACTTCAACAATGTATATCCTCTCGGTTTTTTCCACAAAGGTAAAGGGGTAAACACGAATGGTGTACAAATCACGACGGTAAATACAAAATGCAATTATAAAAATAATTTCCCTCTCAACCAACGAGGAAAACAATTAACCGTAGAAATTATCCACACATTTTGCAGCCCTCTTGCCTTGCCATTTAAATGATGAATATTTTCTAGGATAATAAAAACTAAAGAACCGTGATTAGTCACACCACAAAAGTAACACCAGCTTTACGGTGAATGAAAACATCGAGAGGAAACCTGCATACGTTTGAGAAGAAATTGAATACCATATGTATAGTCACGCTTCAGTTACGCCGATCGACTTCGCCATCTGTCACGTTGGCACCTAAAATATATCCCAGGCGGAAGTTCGGTGTGTGAGCTTGACCGATATACCTAGCCTAGATCTTCGGGAACCCTTGTGGCAAGGTGTGATGGTATAAATAAAACAATATTTGAGACTTTCATTGTCTATTTTGACGGTGGAGGAAAGTATTACGAGGAAACCCAATTACATTTCCATAGACGTATAAGCGTATTATATACAAAACTGTTAGTTTTTGAAATTTATATATATATATATATATATATATATAAATACGAAAAACCGTTTAAAAACTTTTACTGTTAAGAAAAACACCTAGATGAAAACAATCCTAAGTCCAAATTGTATATTGTGTCAAAATTTTAGCTTAATCGATGTATAACTTGTACTTATACTTGATGAATATAAACAAATCAATAATTTTATGTCAGTTAGTTGAGGAATACTGGGATTTTAATTTACGACACTCGCTCTTAGATATGCAAATATCATCGGAGTTCCGGAAAAAGTCCTTCTCGCAAATGCACCGAGGTTGACAATTTAAAACCAAAGTGTTACAAGTAGAAGGTTGTTCATCAATATCAGTACATCGCTCCGCAAGGCAATCTGAGGGACAAGCATTCCACTTCTCGTTAGGTCTTGTACAATTGACACGGGCTGGAATAAAAATAATATTTAATATAGGCATATTTTCTATAGCAAACGTAAGTAATTTATTATTTAAAAAAATATGTACAAAAGAAAACAATTGACTTTCCCATTGAAACCAATTAAGGTATAGAATTGATTCCTTTGTGGCCCTTTTTAATATTATATGGGGTATTATTAATTTTGGTTTCATGTTTACTTTTACATTTGTATGAACAAGATGAAAGAAGATATGCAGAAGATTTTTATATTATTATGAGAACATAAGCTTTACGGTGAACGGATAACATCGAAAGGAAGACTGCATACGTTTGAGAAGAAATTCAAAAACGTATATTTATTAGTCGTGCTTGAAAAACGGCGATAGCCTTTACGTATGAATCTGAATATAGCTTCGGCAAAAAGACGGTGTGTTATACCACTGCCAATCCCATAGGGGACCTGACAGATTAGTCTGAATAAGTAAATTAAAATCTAATAAAAATATTATATAAATTAATTATTATATATATTATTATTATAATTAATAATCTAATAAATAAAATCTAATCTAATGGTCAATTTAATAAGCATACTCACGACACTCTGAAGCTAATATGCATCTTCTGTCTTCATTACTCTTTATTCTGTAATTCAAGTTACACCTGCAGTTTGAGTAGCAAGGTGAGAAAGGGAATGTCTCGCATATGAGTATGCCCCTGTTGTCGTCAACTGGGCAGTAGTCTGTGGGACAGCCTGAATAACAGTCAACAAAGGTACCATTTGGCCCGCAAGGATTACCTCCTGGAATTTAGATTTTAGATGTTAATAGAATTAGTTATGCTTTTTAAACGCATGACATGAAAACGGTTAAACATTTTTTTTATTCAAGGCTTTTATCAATAAAAAAACTACTAGTAGAAGTAAAGTATATAGGTACAATTACTTACAAATATACTTTTTATTTCTGTCTACACATTTGTAAACGGAATTTGTTCAAACATTGGCGGCCAATATCTGTTGGGTCAGCCATTACAGAAGAAAGTAAACAAATTATGTATGACAGTAAAATTCACCTTTGCACTGGTCTGGTTGTATACATTTGCCTCCGCTCATAGATAGTATTAACCCAGGCTTACAGCTACAGCCAACCGTACATTCTTTCTCACAATCAATAGAGTTTGGATGAGCACAGCTGGATCGACAACGGACACATGACTTAATTACTGCATTCTTGTCATCATTACAGCCTAAATCCTCTTTAAAAAGAAAAAAATATATTAAATAATATGAGAGATACGCAATGATGCTTCCTTAAAAAACACGTCACGGCCCCTGAGCTGTGAACTATGTTATGTCTATAGACCGAAAAAACTGTTGTCATTAATGACAGCTGCCAAATTCAAAACGTACTTGTTGATTTCGTCAAAGGAATCGTCATCACAAAAGGTCAAGGTAAGGTCAAACTATACTCATTTACTGGTGGTCAAAAAGGTTAAGTATAAAATTTAACATTTAAATACCAACATTTTAAAGTAAGCAAGCTTCTTCTGTAAGGATAAGTTTCTTTGAGATGGGAACAAAATGAATTCGTTATATCAGAAATAGTGTGTTGCGTGAATATATATGTTGCGGTGACCGCTTGGTACGAGGTGGGTCATGTGCTAGCTTACTAATTTAGTTATTAGCTAAATTATTCTTAGTGCTCGCGATTGTACGAACCAATTTTAGTGAGTACACTTACGAGGACAATCTTCAATCTTGATGCACATTCCTCTTCTCTGCGACAAAATATGACCGGGTGCACAACCACCCCTACTCACTCTAGCGCATCTTGTAGGATGAGGCTCAGCACATGTTGCGATACATCTAGAACTCTTTGATTCTGTGGAATAAGTTCGAGATTCAAATAACGCGTCAGAAACGTATGCTTATTAAATATATTGTTACCATGAGATTTACTGTTGTTACACGGCTCCGCGTCTTTAGGAGGAGGAGGTGATTCAGTCGATGTATCAATCTTGAAATTAGCTGGAACAGAAAATTAGCCGAAGTAAGACATTTGCTTTCCATTTATTATTCGTAAGTGTAATATTGATAAGCTGAATAATGTTGTGACGTTGTGACTAAGACGATAAACATTAATAGATGTAAATTATTAATACAACTTCTATAAATGCACGAAAATTTTAAATACTGGAATTATAAAGGAAGGGCACTACGGTTTGTAAACAGCTTTGACTCATTATAAGAGTAAATAAAATTTGAACTTACGGCATTTGCTTGCAGCAACGCACATATCGTTTTCATCTCTAAAGTGACCTTTCATACAAACGCACTTAGGTATGCAAGCCTGGTTTTGAGAAGGGTCGCAAGCATTTGGCTGATACATGTCTGCGCACATCTCTGCAAGACATTCCGATGAACACGAGTTCCAAACTTCATTCGGCCTTGTACATTCAACTACCGCTAAAACATTTAATCTTTACAAATAAATAAAATTGGAGTGTCTGTGTGTTATATTAAAATAACCGCTTTTTACTCAATACACAATATACCAAAATAATTTTTTTACAAGATTTTTGTCCGTCCGTCTGTCTGTTTGTTTGTTCCGGCTAACCTCTGAAACGGCTGGACCGATTTTAACGGGACTTTCACTGGCAGAAAGCTGATGTAATAAGGGGAACTGAGGCTACTTTTATTTTTGAAACTGATTAATTTTTTTCGTTAAATTTCACGCGGACAACGTCGCGGGCTCAGCTAGTATAATATAATATTGATAGTAACGGTAAAGAGGGGCTCAGCCAGCTACCACGCATATTGATAAGGCATCGTCGCTCGCATAATTAGTTCGAATATCGTATAACGCAATTTCGGTAAGCCAATAATCGTTTCTAGCCTGTTCAGTTAATTTATTACGAGCGTCCATAAGAAGTGGTAACACATGCTCTTTGCCACCTAGATAGAATGGTATAAAAACCATACTCACGGCAATCAGATGCTAAGACGCATGTTCCATTAGGTAGTCTTTTGTAGTTTTCCTTGCACATACACCCAGGTGGACAGGGTCTTCCCGGCTTACAAAGTAGAATGGTGCGACTATCATCTACAGGGCAATCTTGGTTCGGACAGCGGAAGCCGCATTCAGAATAAGTTCCGTTTGCTCCGCAAGGGTTACCACCTGAAAATTATTTGCATAGTTCGAGAAGCTTACAATACAATGATTGGAAAATTGGTTCCCATCTGTACCAATGAGGCTAAACCTTCATTCGTTTGCGAATAAATACAAAAGACGTACCAATTAGTCGTGCTCGATAGAAACGGCTACGCATGCGACTCTTTTGGGAGGTGTAAAGATGAAGTAGACAGAAGTGCTTCTGTATTTGCTCATAACTTACGAAGTAGTGCTATCTTGCTATGCTTTAATCTTAATAATCCTACTAATATTATAAATGCAAATGTTTGTTATTTAAACATAACGGCTGAATGGAGTTGGATAAAATTAGCTGAAGTAACGTTTTCTAGCTGGATTAAAATTTTGGAGCAAAAAGAAAAATTACATATAAACGTACATCATCATCATTATATCACCACACCGAGTCCCTAACGGGGTAGGCAGAGAGTATAGAGCGTCAGTTCTCTCTAGACATACGTACCTCTTTCGCTCCGTCCACATTCATCAGTCTCTTCATATAACCTCGTCGGTTTCGAGTCCTCTTGACGTGGATACATACGTATATATACCTACCTAAAAACATATCTACCGTGTGAGGGACTCGCTGTAGATACATACAGAGTCCATCACGCGGTAATTCTCAGCATCTTCAAACATGATCGCCGGTTTCGAGTACTCTTGACATTTCCATCCTTGAGTGTCCGATTTATTTGATCTAGTTAGATAGAACGTAGTCTTCCCCTGACCCTTCTTCCACACAATTTCGTATTAAGCATTAAGTAACTACTAAATATTTACCTGGGCAATCATCTGGAAGAACGCATCTACCATATGTCTCGGAAGGAATATACCCTGGTTCACACTGACACCCCGTTGATGGACAATTCTTTCCACAAGCTCCCGCATTTGGGTTCTCACAAGTAACAGGACAAGGAAATGGACAGTCGGTTATATTTGCGTGTGGATCACCGTTGCATAGTTCAGCTGAAGTAATAAAAGAAATAAGTTTAATACGAATGAAAACGAATATAGTAATTGATAACATCAGAAAGAGTGGAAAATATGCGTCAGAATATATAGGGTAAACGTACTGAAACAAATGTAATATAAATATGACTCGACGACGACTGACTAGTCAGTTGACCATATCGTACAGTCAGTTATTGTTTTCGATCATATGTAGCCAAAGAAATCTTGCACGGCTCGGAGAACGAATAATATAAACAAATACAGTAGAAAAAATCTTCAAATTAACGCAATAGATTGTGATATCAACGAAGAACTTGTTGCCTCTTCGTTGATACCACATGTTCTTGAAGCTGAAGTGCACATAGTTGAATAAATTGTATAGTTTTCCTCGTATTTTAAGTACTGTTTAGCAAATATGGATGTCGTAACGTCTTCTGTCCAAAGTCAGATCTGCCTGATCGGTGCAATGGATTTCATGTTAAATTTCATTGTGGTGGACAATTGATGCCGTTCGCTTACTCCACCCAACATAGTCGCCAATATGTGTGTGATAACTGTGCAAATACACGGGCTGTACACTTGCTTGCGAATTTTATTATATTTCATGTAAAGCTATTACTACGTATAGATCAACACGCAAGCCACAAAAAATACCCATATACTTCTCAATTATTGAAAATGAAATATGTTTTTATAAAACCAGCTCGACAAATGTAAGAGAAGTGAGCGCATCCAGTTTTTACTCCGCTCTTTACTTACGAGTAACGATAAAAAAATATAATTTTTATTTGTATTCGTTAAAAAGCTGACGTTAATTTAAGTTATTTATTTTTTGTTACTATTTACCTAAAGGCAAAGTAATTTGATATCATAAAGCTTAATTGTCAAATAGAAATGAAATTCAAAATCAGGTATCGTAAAATTTTGATTATTCAGTGCTAGCATTCTTGACTTTAAGTAAATTCTTCATCATAGTAATGGTTTCAGGAATTGTTAAGGCGTCGTTCATTACGTAATGATGTACTTAGAATCAAATTCCTTTGCCAACAACTCGGACTTTGTTGATGCTAGGGAGAAAGCCAGGAATGCTTCCTTTGAAGGCAAAATAATTATAAGAAACACATTTGAATAATTACTTTACGTCACCGACAAACAAATAATGGTTGAAGTGTTTTGATGTAAATTATGCTTTACAGCTGTAATTCTAAAGGTTAATTTGGATTAAGAGGATAATATTAAAACCAAAAGTGATGATAAACCATTATTATTTAACCATTATTATTATTTGACGGCCGCCTGGTCTAGTGGTTAGAGCTCCTGGCTGCAAAACTTGAGGTCGCGGGTTCGAATATTTGGGCTGAGGGCAGATATTTGTGTGATGATCATGAATATTTGTACCTTAGTCTTGGATGTCCTGTGTATTTAAGTATATATCTATCTATATAAGTAAATATATCGTTGTCTAGTTACCATAACACAAGCTTTGCTTAATTTGGGACTAGGCCAATTTGTGTGGAATTGTGATTAATATTTTTAGCTATGTCTGTTCTAGCCTCATCTAGTTCGACCAATAATCTTATGAGATCCTAAATGCATCCTATTTAAAGTACAGTAAGTAAGACGGCAAGAGGCTACCGTAGATACTTATTTCATATGTTTAATTAATATCCCTCTGTTAGCTTTATAGCGAAAGAAGGACAGGGAACCGGCATTAGTTTGAAAATAGATTCAAAGACGTACGTTGTACTTCGTACGTGGTGAGAAACAGTGACAGAATCGCGAAATGACGGAGTACAGTTCTGCCTATCTATAACACAACTCCCTATTAGTATTGTAGTTCGGCAGTGAGTTGAGCTTAAGTCCAAGAAATAGTTGTATTGGCAGACACAGAAGTCGGTTGTCCTTGAGCGGCCAACACTGTCTGGACAAAACATAGGGAGCCTAGTAATAAAAATTTGATTTTGAGCGAATAGGTTACGATGGTCGATTTCCAAATCGTTGTAGTACAAAAGAACAAGATGTTTGTAGTTAGAATTGTGAAATGTCATTGAAACTTACACGTTGAAGTGTCCTCAGGTTGTGAAGAGGTTGCTGACGCTGATGCCAGCAGAGCAAAATATGCAACTAGACGCATATTTATTCGTAACTAAATGATTCAAATAATAAAGTCTGCACTATATTATATATGACGATATTACCTCAAAAGTAAACATAACACAAAGACAACACAAAGTTAATAGTAACAGGTGTTTTACAACTGTTTTTATTACTAACAACGATAAAAGCGCGTATGTATCTCTCTAAGTATTTTTTCTATATTCGTCGCTCTGCTCAAGAGGTAAGGTTTAAATTACATTTCACAGTTAGTGACGCGAAGACCAGTTCTGTAACAATATTGTTTTTTATCAATGTACATACATGTTTCTACCTCCTCGTAGCAATTGTGTACATTTGTACACATTGAATTTATACCTAATATTAATTTTGTATTAAAGGTCCAATTTTCGCTTAAGACAAATGTATTTAGGTTCCAATGAGACAAATTATGAGTCTCTCTCTTTTGTTTTGTCTCTCAAGCTTGACGTCACAAATAAGATATGTTTGGTCCGGTATTGCAGATTTCCTCATAACATTTACCTTGACTTTAAACTTAACATTGAAGTTCAATAGTACATTCGCCTTTTACTGTACGGACATATTTTTTCACATGATTGTAAGATGATTCAATTTTTAAAGTCAATTGCCAAGCCAAATATGGTCCTAATGTTGGTAAACCTTTAAACATCAAGCAACATTAAAATTTAATAAAAATTAAAATTCGAAATTTAAAAATTAAAAAAAAATTAAAATTCCACTATAAGTCTTCACAAAAGTCTTGAACAATCGACGTATGACCAGAGTGGGGACTGACAACCGTTTGTTTTCTCTGGTTCTGCGAGCGTGTAAAGGCGGCGGTGGTACAAAACCGACTGTCTTGAGAAGCTCTTTGTTATTGGTCAATTTGGAGTATCATAGGCATATCATGCAACAACCCGTCAATGGGAGATTAAGATTAGACATGGAGACTGAACGTATAAAAAGAAATTCAATTGGTAGGGAAACACACAAACTAACATGGATTTTACTTGAAAAAATTGGTAAAGTATCGGAACGACGCGACGGATGTTATTTGTGTAAAAATACCTTAAATCAGAACATCATAGCGTTATCTTTGCCCATTAGGAGTAGGTTCCTATGTGCTAAGGCACGGAACAGGTACAATAGAATGTTTGAAATATAGGCACAGCAATGCACAATCGTAAATCAAGCCGCCCAATTTTGCTATGCCAAATGCTTTGCTATGCCGCTACAGCTAAAATTCACTACTTCAATTACTACTAAAGGTCTTTAGGTGGTTCAATGTTTTAATTATTAATAGCGGTACCGTTAAAGAATCCCCAATAAACTAGCGATGTTAGAATACGAGTATATGTAATCGATATTTCTATATCCCTATTTATACCTATTCTTTGAACTTCCCCCAAAACGTGCTATATGTAAAGGTATCTTGTATATGTAAAGGTATGCTGTATCGTTCCTAAAGTACAAGCTTTGCTTACTTTGAGATTAGATACATATGTGTGGAACTGCCTCAAATTATGTATATTACGTATTACATCTGTCTAGAGAGAATTGGCGCTCTTCTCTCTCTGTCTGCATAGTCGAGACTCAGCGTGATATGTATATATAAATATTATGATTTTGTCACGCGTTGCCTTGGTTCATGACTCGCTTCGATATATATTTTTTTTAAGTATCTACTGAAGCTTTGACAGTTAATGCGGTCAATTTAATAATTATCAGTAGTGTTGCCATTGGACCAAAATACAAGGTTTAGAAATAGGTACTGAAATTAAAAAGTCGTGATGTTATAAATAAAATATTTATGTACAGCTCGTGATCATCGCTTAATACTTACACGAACTAATAAAGTGAAATCAGAAATATACTTGAACTATCGCCTGATATTTTTTACATTCTTTGAGTAAGCTGCGATTCACTTCGAAACATGAGATTAAATTACAACAATTACGCTCTTTAATTGAACATTTATCTTCGATTGACACTGACGCTGTGACGAAATACATCATCAAGAATCGATCACATTTCAACTCCTATAAAAGTTATTATTCTATACATCGATTAAAGGTAGCCTATTGTATTGCCCCTAACAGTCTATAAGCAATAGCTCGTAGCGTGATTTATTTGATTTTGAAAACCCTCGCAACGTCTATTTTAATCACTCGGCTATCGTGGCTTTAAAATGATCATACAATATCATTATAAGGTTTATAGGGCTATTCCAGGAATCTATTTGAAAGAAATGTCTATGACAACGTTCACGTTTTTTCCAATATACATATATAATAACAATGTTATACAACACAATGTTATATTGTTAGAGCCACAGACTTCGCAAAGCGAAACCAAACGAGCCCCATTTCTATTAGATTTACTTAAGTCGATGAAACCTGCTTCACAGTCCAGCATCGCCATTGAATGCCCTCCAAAAATCCGGGATTTATTTCCACTTTTCAGTTTTGTGTTATTCGCTCAAAGGCGTTTGAACAAAGACATTCAGTACTTACCTACATACCCGCTGATATACCGAATTCACACAAAACGTTGTTGAAAACGTTATATCGTGACTCATTTAGACCGGCATTTCAAATCGGAAATATTTTATGAATAAGTGAACAGAATTCGATATTATATTAAAGTATGTATTTATTACAATACCATTAAAATATATATTTTTTTATATCCTTTAAAATATGTTCCTAGTTTCTTAGTTTTTCATTTCTTTTTTTATATTTTTAAGCTTTTTTACTTTATTCTTGTAGTATTTCTTGTAATTGTGGTTACCTGTAATTGGGTGGACACTTATGTATGTTTTATTGCATATTCTGTTAATAATAAGGTGTTCTTATATTTTGGTGATCCAAATAAATAAATTAATTAATTACAAGCCGTAGTGGCAGAGTAGTTCGTGTAGGTAGTCGCCAGGTAGTGCATATAGGTAGGTAGTTTCAATGTCTGTGAAGTATGTAAGTCTTGTAAGTAGGTCGTTTTTTTTATTTTGTGTGTATTTTCAGTACTAAATTGCGAACTGTAAATTGTTCAAAGGTATTATTTATGAGAAAATAGTCTTATTATCTCGGTATGAAATAAAACATATATTTTATTACCCAACAATATTTATTGATTGAAAAGCTTTATCTAGTTATAAGTAGGTCATCTACAACATTAAGATAAAAACGAATTTATTAATTTTGGTGTATCGTATTATAACTTTACGCTTTCCCACAAGGGTCCTCAAAGGGGTAGGCAGAGGTGTGTAGGTTATAAAAAATTTTCGTCGGAGAAATATTTTTTGTACCAACGTTACAGATGGCGAATCTTTGGCCGTTTCTTAAGCACAGCTATATTGATTTACGTGGTTAAATTTCTTCTCCAACGCTTTGCAGGCTTCCTCTAGATGTTTTAATATAATAACTTTTAAATACAGAAATAATAAAATCTATTTGTAAAACAATATAAAAAAATACTGTGTAATAGAAGAATGTATTGTAAGTTTAGATGTCCACTTAGTCGAGGGCTGGAAAATAAAATTAAGACAATTATTTTTTCTATTATAATTATTAGCTATTTTAATATTAAATTGATGAACTTACTGCATTTTTCAACTGGTATACAAATGTCCGATTGATTCCTATAAAAGTCCTCTTTGCAAACACATTTCGGGTCATACGATGAGTACATGCCAAAATAGTCTGGTCTCTCTTGTTCACAACCAACGTCTAAACATTTCTCGGCGAGGTTATAAGGCGCAAATGGATTCCATTCCTCATTTGGCCTTGTACATTTTACTGGTGCTGTCATAAACACAAGATCTTTAGCATCTTAGCACATATTTTTTAAAGCAGTTTAATTGTACGAATAACATGCTTTTTGAAATTGAATTATTAAATTGAGCAATGAAACCAATAAATACATTTATCAAATACGTAATAAAAGTAAAACTTGAACAGTAAATATTTTTTGTTTTTAATTTTTCGTATTTAGAATAAGATCCATGTTTTTATATATTACAGAACAGGACAACCGTAACTCATAGAAGATTGAATTGGTATATATTTTTTTATTGAAAGCAATTGTACCTTTTTTAATCACATCGTTGCACCATAGATACGATTGGTTCACAAACGTATCAGTCTGACTAGACTTTGAGACGTTTGTCTTAAACTTCCAAAACATAAATGGTTTAATGTATTTATTGTGTAATGTATTAATAATGTACATTTAGAACCCAAAGTCCATGAAAATACTTACGACAATCAAAGGCAAGTATACACCGTTGTTCATTTTCATTCAGGATCCTATGATTGACTTCACATACACAACCAGACTGACGTGGAAATGGTGGGTCGCAAGCTACTGCCCAGCGGCTGTCGTCGACAGGACAGTAAGCAGACGGGCAAAGGACTTTGTTGTATACAAAAGTTCTATTAGCTCCGCAAGGGTTGCCACCTTAAAGTAAACATGTTATAAATTGATTTCAATAAGTGAACATGCTTTCTTTTTTATATAAACATTGCATTTATGAAAGTGAAAATAAAAGAAGACACCGAAGAAAAAACTGATGGATTTAGATGAGCCAGATAGGTGGGTTGTATAAAAAAAAGGTCTGTATGTCTAAAGAGAACTGGTGCTCTACCCTTACTGGCTACCCCGTGAGGGACTCGACGGGATAATACATGTATGTAAAATTAATAATAGTAATAATCAAGTGTAATATGGCAGAACAAATGGAGTAAGAGCCCGATGAGTGTGGTGGTTCGTAGGTTGACTTAGTTCACGTTTCTCAAGCCTACTTCATCGGATATATATTGCTTATATAATTCGATATATCATTATATACCGAACTACGATTCGGTGAGTCCATGATATAGATGTAAGAAGACGGGCGGAGAAGACCTGGCCGAGACTCGCACAATGTTACAAGACCAAGTGCGAAAGAGAAGAACTTTTATATCCAGCGGCTATATAATAATAATAATAATATATATAATATATCCTCACGCCTTCCCACAAGGGTCCCCGAAGGGGTATATGAACCTGATATTATAATGATAATGATGAGAGCGTATCACGGTAAAGCCCATATTCCTATGATAACCATAAAATACCTGGACATTCATTCGGTAGAACACATGTGCCATTAATTGTAGAAAGGATGTACCCAGGATTACATTCACAGCCTGCACTGGGACATAATTTAGTACATGTAGACATAGCATCTGGCGCATCACACGTTGGCGGACAAGCCATGGGACAATCTTTGTATGTCGCATTACTATTTCCGCTACAATTGTTTTCTGGAATTTCAAAACTATATTATTTTACAATTCGGAATAATGATGTAAAAAATATTTAAAATTTCGGCTTTTGTATCAGAACTTCAGATAATTATCATTATTAAGATTCTAAAATACAAAAGAAACGTCTTAAACAAAAGCAGATGTATCGAGTACGTAATGTAGCTAGGTAAATTAAAAATATATAAATATGACTAAATATGACCATCAATATACCTTGTTTGCTGTTTACACTTGTTGAAACGTTTCTTGAAGATAAGCTAGAAGCACTGCTAGAGGAACTAGACGAACTTGAAGAATTCTCATTACGGTTTGTAACAATTGTACTTGCAGACGAAGACGCAGAGTTTTGTGAACTTGATACGAGATTGGTACTGTTATTCAACGTTGCATTTAAAATACGGTTGTAATAAGAATGTGCTGGAAAATAAAATTGGATACATTGAATCGTACCTTGTAGATTAATTACATCAACAATTTCTCCTAATATGAGAGTACACACGTCTGATAGTAAATTTGATTGCCAAAATAGTAGGTATTGTCTATTTAAATTATCCATCTACTTATTTCCCCAGAAAACAAAAAAACATTCGATCCATTTCCTTTCGTCACTACAACACTTTTGGCTGCGCTACCAATCACACTAGTATTACTATCCCATGGGGAAGGTAATTTGTTGGGATAAAAGGAAACTTATGTAATTTTCAGACACCCAGATAAAGTGTGTGCAAATTTCATGCCGATTGGTTGAGTAGAAAAGACTGATACACTCCCACATTTATACTTTTAGGATTGATAATCGATTCAAGCTTTTAAGACCCTATACTATGACGAACAGACCCTTAAAATTTAAAGATTTCATACATGGTGGGCAGTCCTGCTTAGGTATGCAGTTCCCAAGGTGCCATCTCAGGTAATTATCAATACACCGGCAGCTTGGTGAGCAGGAGGTATTGTTCTGAGCGGGACGGTATTTCGTGTAAAGACTGGCGCAGGTTCCGTAGGGCCAAGTTAGTTCGCAGTCAGTTGGTATCTCGTTGGGTCCACATTGGGGCTGCTGCTCTTCTGTTGGTGCAGCTGTGAGATTTAATTTATCTATATTATTACTATATCTTGAAAATTTATAATCGATCATGTAAATGTGTGGTTTAATTTAAAAAGCTAACTGACACTCAAGTTTTGTCTCCAATTTAGTAATTTATTTTAACCAATAGGTATATATATATTGTATAGTCAAAGCTAGTGTGAGTTTACATCTAACCTGTAAGCCTTTATTAAAACTTAATGAAAATGCTTGTAAATTTCAATATTATCAACATAACTTTTAAGAAATACAAATACATATTTAAAACGATTTTAATAAAGAACATTATTTTTTTTGTAAAGAAAGCAAATATATTTTTATAAGTACACATTCGCTCCTCGAAAACAAGGCTAAATCCTGCCTATCCATATAACTGATACATATAAATAAAACTCCACAAAGCACATGGCCAAACTAAAGAGTAATTTTCTTACGTTCCGGTGCAGGGCAATCATCATTGAGAATACAGATATTAGATGAGTTCCTCAAATAGTTCTCGATACAGTTACAGCCAGGCTCACACTCGCGTTTTGGACAATTATACGACGTGTAAGATATTTCGCACGACTGCGGAGGGCAAACAAATTTGCAGCTCGATGGTTCTTCATTAAAACCACATTGCGTCGGAATCGGGGCTGAAAATTAAGAATAAAAGAAATATCTACACAATTTTCGGTTCAAATCTTCATATGTTCTTTTAACATGGCTTGTGGTTCACGATGGTAAGGGCTTACCGCCGCCCGGACTATGGACGCGCGTTGCCAACCCTAAAAGACAACGGTGCTATAGCCCTTATTTCAGCGCGAGATATATTTTGTTGCTACAGTATCAAAATGCGAGTCTGTCACAATATTTTGAACTGCTTACTTACTATTTCCGCTACAATTGTTTTCTGGAATTTCAAAACTATATTATTTTACAATTCGGAAAAATTATGTAAAAAATATTTAAAATTTCGGCTTTTGTATGAGAACTTCAGATAATTATCATTATTAAGATTCTAAAATACAAAAGAAACGTCTTACATATTGTACATATTGTATTTTTGAACGACATGTCACACGTATGCACGTTTCCTCACGATGCATAATGTAAGGATTCCCTTTATCGTTTACTTTATAATATTTATATTCTATTAGCATTATGCACTTGTAAGCATGTTTTTTACTGACTTGTTTTTAAAAGTATGTACCTATGTACTACGAATTGAAAGAACAACTGAGTACATAAACATTAACCTGTCTATGTTTCTTTATTAGCAGATAAAATATTCGCTAGTAATTTTGCAATACCAATTGCAAATTCAATAAGTGCATATACCAAATCCGCAATGAAGAGATTCACAAAACAACTGACGAGATGATGTGATTGTAAAGACAAAGAAAAACATGTAAGAAAAGTTAGAAAGATTGACGAAACAGATATGCGAATGCGAAAGTGTTTAGAAACGGCAGAGGAAGACCACAGTCCAACTACCTAGATCAAATCCATCAAACACTTAAGGATGGGAATGTCGAGAGTACACTGGCCGTGTAATAAGAGATTGATGCGATGAAAGACTTGCAAATCTAATGAGTTTTTCTAATCTCCATGCCGACTCTGTGAGGGACTCAGTGTGTTGTATGTAGATACTTCGTCTATGAACATTAGCAGTGTTTTAATTTTACAGTAGATTCAACACTTTGTAATCGATTCGTAAAGGTACGGGCATTTACGTCATACCAAAGCAGGTGTCGATTGCTATTGTATATTAGGTATACATAATTTGTTCCATCTAGGCACCGAATGGAAAAAACAAAGTGTTTGTGTCAATGACTTCGTTTTGTTTTTATTGCCGATCTAATATTTGTACAATTTTAAATGATAATATATATATATATATATATATATATATACTCACGCCTTCCCACAAGGGTCCCCGAAGGGGTAGGCATTAAATAATAGTAATTAATCGATTTTGCACGTCCTTTGCTGGGACTTGGGTCCAGGTTTGGACCATGATCCCGATATAGGAGGCTACTATACTTTGTAGTTAATTTATTTCAAAATATATTATCTAAAATACCTTCCCAAAAGGTGGGCAGATATTTAGTACCCACAAACAACTTAATGCGTAAATGAATATAACATTAAAACTACTTACCACATTGACTCTCTGGTACGCACGTTCCGGTGCTATTGTCGTAAGGTCTCACGAACCCAGTGTCACAAACGCACCCAGTGTAAGCTTCACATGATTCCTGGTACTGAACCAGGCGATTTCCACATGTTTTCTGACAGTCGGTACTATTTTCCACAAAGTGTTCATTTTCTTGACACACTGGAAAGTTACTTTTGTAAAATTTATTTTATCGGAGGCTACGTTCACGATGACATTGGAATCTTAGCTGTTAGTTACGGAACAGACCCTTAAGTTCATATCTTGATGATGATGTATTGCCATCATAATTCAAGAGTGTTAAAGGCACAAATTTATAGGCATCATAAACATCTGTTCCTCTAGTACTCTTGATAAATAATAGCAATACCCCATTGCAATATTTAGTCGCATTTTGAGGTCATTATTACCGTTTCATCGAAAAAAATACGCATATTGCAAATAGAACTCTCAACTCAATTACTAGTATAATACTTTTCAGTGTTTGCCATTACATCGGAAAAGTATACATCAGATTCATAATTATGCATAATTGTTAGTCTTAATGCGATTATCAAATACAATAAACTTACAACAATCTCGCACAGGAACGCATATATCCTGATTATTTCTGTAGTACCCTTTTTTGCATACACATTGCGGCCGACAGTACAGTTGGTTACATAATACTGGTTGCTGACCAAGATCAGAACATCGTTCTGTAAGGCAGGGCGACGAACACGAATTCCATTCTTCATTCTGTCTCGTGCAATTGACGGGAGCTGAAAAAGGAGGATAAATGAAAAAAGGTATATGCACCAAGGTGCCTGACCATAATATAGTAAAGTATGTCCTAATAAACAGGAACTGAATTGGGAGTTCGGAAATATGCGACCAGAATTTGGGACCATAAAATTTATAACAAAGTCACCTACCAATTTACGCGAATTATTTTAATGAAAATATCTCTAGATACAATTTATGTACCGACTATCTAAGCGTAGTTATGATGTTTCGAATCTATCGAGTAAACGCAAAGATGAATTTATTTCATACCTACAACATTTTATTGATCATTTGATATTTTTTTGTAGATGAAAACTATATATATAATATATATATATAGAATTGCCACCGTGAAAATTCTGCAAGTCTTCTTGGCACATTGTCGCGGGATACTGATTTGGTGCAAGTACTTTATCTGTAAGTAGTTAGTTTTGCAAGTGTTTCTGTAAAGACACTAGAAGATGAATTAAACTTACGACACTCTGACGCTAATATACATCTTTGGTCGTCTTGGCTGACTCTCAAGTAATTCCCTTTACAAGAACAACCCGAAGGACATGGATATGGTGGAGAGCAAGCCACTATAGCCCTTCTGTCATCTGTTGGGCAGTAATTAGTTGGGCAACCAACTTTGCAATACACGTAGGTTTGATTTCCTCTGCAGGGATCGCCACCTTAAACATTGGCACATTATTATTGCTAAAATCCGATTTTATTTATTAAGGTGGCAGAAATACATAATTTTCTTTTTTATTTCTAATAAAGTTCTTATACACATTCTTAATAATGTCGTAAAAAATAACTCTTCCCATAGAGATTTGCGATTACTTGTAACTATCTGATTTATAGGAAGGTAGACTATACCATGGTAAACAAGTAGTAATTTAAATATTCTTAATAAATATAATTAAAACATATCTCGCTCAGTGAATCAGCAGAAAATCGAATGCTACCTGGACAATCTGAAGGCTGAATACATTTATTATCCGGACCGCGAACGTAGCCCGGATTGCATTCGCAACCCTCTCTAAGACATTGCTTTGTGCAAACATCTGTTTCTGGCTTATCGCAGCTGTGTGGACAAGCCGCGGGGCATTCCTTGAACGTAGTGTTCCTGTCACCGTGGCATTTTGAATATTCTGAAACATTCACTGTTTAATATTTGACTATTTGTGTAACCCAAGGTGCGCCATATACTAAGCATTTACAACAGGTATTTGCAATATAACATACATACACAAAAACGCGAGTTACCCCGCGAAATCTCTACATATTACACTTCTTAAAGAATCCCATGGTGTAAGTTAACCTTTTAGGGAAATTGCAAGTTCGAATCCCGACTGTACCAATAAATTTTTCTAAACTTCAAAAAATCAGTACAGTGATTAGTCTCATCCACTAGCTTTACGGTGAAGGAAAACACCGAGCGGAAACCTGCATACGTTTGAGAAGAAATCAAAGACGTCGGTATATAGTCGTGCTTGAGTAACGGCGATGGATTAGCTATCTATCACATTGGCACCATTAATATATCTCCAGCGGAAGTGGCTGTGTGGGTACTATCTACACACCTCTGCCTACCCTTTCAGGGAAGAAGAATATATGACAATATGTGACGAATAAAAGTTCACATCACAATGATACGATATAACATAAAATGGTTACCTGGAACTGATGCGCTGACAAATACAAGCACCAACATCACGTATGTTGGTATCAACTACAGTTGATAACAATATTATGTTACGGGCGACTCCGCACTTATATCCACTTAACTTCCTTTATAATGTGTTAACTAAATATGTATACACAAACATAATATCGCGGCTGTGCAAACACGATTCTCAAGAATTTATTTTTATTGCATTGTATATTTCTTTATTGATTTTTTATCCATGGTCCGCGTAAGTATAATTGGAATAATATTTTTATTGTAACACGTCTTACTTTCGGTATCAAATTACATAAACTGAGTTTAAAACTAAAGTATTAAGATACAATGCCAACAACTTTTATAATGGACAAAGTTTATGGAGAAAGTTTATTTAAACATATTCGATTGATAAAATGTTGTTCAATTTGGCATCTCTTGAAATCGAACAATGTAAGACAACATGCAACCCGAAAAGAAACTTAAAAGAGGTTCTTAAAAAATCTCAAACTTTTCGTTTCAGATTTTTTACCCACGTTTGAACTTAAACAATGCCCAATGCCAAATGCCACGTTTGAACTTAAACAGTGTTCGCTTTGGTGTAATAAAAAAATATGGAAATGGCCTTTGTATCGGCAAAGGCGGATGAAATGAAATTGTGCTAGTATTATTTAAATTACAAAAAAAAAATTCGCCCTAATATTGATTTATCTTCTCGCCTCCCACAAAGGTCCCCGGAGGAGTAGGCAGAGGTGTAACTACACCCTCTTCTCGCCGGAGATATATTTAGATACCAACCTAACAGATGGTGATTCAAACGTTGCTCCTCAAGCACGATACCTCTTCACATCTTTTCTTCTCAAATGCAGGTTTATTTTCGATATTTTGCTTCACTAAATGTATATTGGTTTATTTATAACTAAGTATTTTTACTATTACACATTTAGGCAATTTGTCCAAAAGTTGTTTTTGGTAAAAATAAATCTGTTTTATATATATTGTTCGGCTGTTTTGTAATTTTGTACGTTAATGTTCCTAAGAGACCGCGGCAGTGATATTAAAATTTAAAATTACCGATTACCGACTGTAAAAAAAAGTTTAAATACCACAGATCACCCGGCTTAATATTCATTTCCACTTTTTTATATTACTAACGACCTACTTCATAGTAAGCGATTGCGTTGATTATAGAACTATCTAAGTTTAACTAAATATACCTACAAGCATGACTAAATATACCTATATCTATCTATATAATCTTTCTTCACTGATCCTTTCCAATGTCGAAACCAAATTTTTTTTAGGTATATATATTACAATCCTAATACCTAAATCCCAATTTATCCTGCAATTTTTCTAGTTAATTCCCTTCGGTCCAACTAATCTCGAGAGATTCCTTTTGATCATACAAATTCAATTTGATACGGCCATTCTAAAGGCGGTTTATAAGGCTTAACGAGATACCTGTTAGTCCTGATATACTTTAGCAAGGATTTTAAGAACCAATTATGCCAAGACTATCAAATAGAAAGACCGTTCGCCATGAAATAATGGTTGAGATTGCGTCGCGTGAACATGAGCCGAATTCGAGCGTCAAAGCACTTATAACCTCATTTACTGTGAATTACTGTCGGGTAGACAAAGATTAGTATCGTTAACACAAAAAACCAACAGAGTAATATAAATTAACAGGTTATTCACTTCCTTGTTTAATAATTGCAACGCGAAATTGTTGTATGTTCGGCAACTTACCTCTTATGTTCTGCGGTTGCTGTTTTAACGGGTACTATTTATGTTTGTATTTATGATGAGCTGTGTCCCGCGTAAAATTTGATTTCATACATACATATCATCACGCCAAGTCCCTAGCGGGGTAGGCAGAAAGTATAGAGCGCCTGTTCTCTCCAGACTTACATACTTCTTTCGCTTCATCCACATTCAAATTTGATTTCATTGGGAAAACTTATTTCATTCAGTAGTTTTTGCGTGAAATAGGAACAGACTAACTCTCACATTTATAATATTTATAGTAGATAGTATCTTGTTTCATGAACATGATTTTTACATAACAGTTTCATGAGCTCCTAGTGTGCAGATTATGACTTAGTAAGTTACTTAGGTTTTTATTGGTTACATTATGGCAAAAAATGTTGCAAAAGTATGTATGTCTGATGACCTGATTCTACCTGATACTTTAAGGTAGCATATTTGAATAGTAAGAAAAATAATTGATTTCTATGAAAAGCAATAGGGAAATCGGCAGCCGCGAGCGATACCTTAGGATATGATGCATTAGGCGAACCACGTGCTTGTTTGCCACCCGTGTGGTATAAAAATTGTTAAAAATTTAAGCCAAT
>JACCPG010004626.1:0-37971 GCA_016069955.1 Drepana arcuata | reverse complement strand
AATCAATCAAAATCAAAATCAAAATATTTTATTCAACATAAGGGACACAGGGATCACTTATTGAACGTCACGTTTAATATAGACTAAAGTTACTAAAGTTACCACCGTTTCCAAGAAAAAATACCTGCCAGGAGAAGAAACGGCGAAACAAACTCCCCGGTTTGCTTTTTTAACATTTGTTCCCTTTTACGTAGGGGTAGTTACATATATAAACTCTGTACAAGAGGAGCAATTCATTGCCATGCACGGCCATCATTAAAATAATCTGATGTTTTATAATAAGCCTTTTGAATAACTACATGCATACATACATATCTTCACACCGAGTTCCTCGCGCGAGAGTAAGGCGCCAGTTCTTTCGCTCCACATTCGCTTCCACATTCAACTAACCGTTGTGTATCTTTGCTCGTATGAGTATCAGAGAACTTTAGATCTACGTCACACGTTCTCTGCTCAGTGGTGAGTAATACGCGCCCGGCTACCTCGATGTATACATATACCATAAATCTATTTATATGATGCATTTTTATGATCGAATAATGTATAATTATCTAGGGATCTGAGAATTGACTACCAAAACATCCATGCCTGAAATCGGAACGGGAAACTGTCGAGAGGGCCAACTTACACAAGATCCAATAAAAATATCAAAAGTACTTGGGCATTCAGTTTATAAAACTACTCTCTTACTTCAAAGCTCCAATAAAATCTCCATAAAGAGATTTGCCTCGTTTTTGCCAACTCCCGCATGTCTGTGTTTGCACACCCAAATGCTACTGTAAAGGGAATCGCCCTCCTCGCAAATTATTCTCCTATTGTCGCACCGAACCATATACTACGAACAAGGGTTAGGGCTTTCCACCTCAATCTTACTTGTACTAAAGTCCTCGTACCTGTTTTTCAGTAAATAAAAGAAAATGGAGAAAGAGTAAAATTCTGATAATTTTCAAACATTATACCTAATTCTAACAAATTACTAAAGAGTAGCTAGAATTAGCGTCATTTCACTAATTATTAGACTTATAATTGTAAACCTTATATAATTATAAACCTCTAACCTATTAATAACCTATTAATTTAAAAACCTCTTTAGGTTGATCCGCGTTCGTTAATTTGTTCGTAACATTCGCCAGTTTTGAGTAACTTTTGAGATAGTATTCTGTATTGTTCGATCATAATGACCGCCAGACCGGAACTCTGACGACTAGACCAGATGTCCAGTAGACAAATTAATATAATTTTTCGGTATAGTCTATCCGTCCTTATAGTCTTACTCAATGTTCAAAATTATCATAATTATCATAGTCTTTCTTCTCACATTCAAAAAATTACTTAAAACATTTTTTATGGTCGAACCCACGAACAGGCGACCGTTTGTTTACTTGAAATTATAAAATTTGCTCTCGTTAGTGGAAGCTGGTTTCGTAAGTGTTGAATAACATATATTCAAAAGATGTCGCCCACTCGCGATTTACTTTTTCTGTATAAAACATTAAAGCACGCATAGGTAGACGTAGATAGTTGCAGGCACGGCGGGTGTTCGTTACTGCAGCGATTCACTGACTGCTTGTTATTATATGGAGCACGCGTCACTTCACTGTATTATCCCCTGCCCTCGCGCTGCTTACTCGCCACCCGCTACATGATACTTGGCTCGGCGGTATCAAGACGCCGGTTACCAGCAATACCTGCCTATGTATGCTCTGTTCCATCGTAATATAAGGTAAAGTCTTCGAAAGGCCTTTCTATCGATCGAGGCTCTGGTGTTGCTGGTGATGGAGTTTGTCTGAGTGCTCCGTAGCTTGGTCCCTTTCCGATGTGACTCACTGTGTAATAAACCTTCACTGATAGGTCAGTGTCAGGGTGAGATATGACTCAGTGGCCACCACTGTCCAAGTTATGCTCTAACAAAAGAGACGCGCTGGTATGCAAACCGGGGAGTCCCCCCACATCGTAGTGGATAAGACACTGGTAGGCAAAAAGCCTGCAACGGTGCTCTATAGAATAATTGATGATGATGATGATAGAATAATTAACGTTAGCACAAACTCGCCTTCCACGAGGTCCCCGAAGGGGTGAGCACAACCGAAACGACAGCCTCATTTCGCCTGAGATTGCCAACGTAAAAGCTGGCGAGTCCATCGTTGTTTCTCCAGCACGACTGTACATACGTCTATGTTTTTTCTTACACGTATGCAGGTGTCCGCTAGCTGTCTACCTTGAGCCTTTGTGCAAGTGACCACTTGAATCACTCTTAGTCCCTAGCTCTAAATTAAAATAATAGTGGAAAGAGGTAAGAGTAGGAAGTAAGAGAAGTAGTCTAACTGTCGGGGAAAATCTCTTATACAATTCTTCGATTGACACCGGTAGTCTGATTTTTACACTTAGAAGATCAGCTAGGAGAGATAAGATGAGATAAGTAGAGAATGTAAGAAAGTTGTTTTTTTCCCAAACATACAGTAAAAGTGAAACTAAGTTTTTCCATACAATTTATTAAACTAGTAAAGTATCAAGATTGTACGTATGATCAAAGGGCCACGATTGCAGCGTGGGGCTGCGAGCGGTGATTACACAGCTCTAATTCGATAAATAGACCCCCCCTGCCCCCTCCCCACCCTCGCCAGCCCCCGCCCCCGCCGGTGACGACTAACGCAATTTATTACTTGATTGCGCCACTTGTTGTTGCGGTCGTCTTGTCCCTTTACATGACGATCTTGTCCTTCAAAAATATTTTTGATTTATATCTTGTCTGGGCCATATTTGCGTCCTAATGTTCAAATAGAACGCGCCGTCTGCGGCTGCTACAATTAAATTATTCATGACAACGTAATTTTCTAAAATACAGTTCATTTTCCTACTTTAGTAACGATAGATCTGCGAATTTGGCTACATTTATCAGGTAGGTACGGTTCCAATAAAATATACAGTAACATCCACTCCCCCGGGCTTGGCAAACTGAATAAATTTGAATAATGAGGCGCCACCGGTCGCCGCTGATGAGCGAGAATCGAACCGGGGACCTAACTAAACAATTGTCATTCGCCCAGCCGTGAGCGAGTTCTGTAATCCTTTTGAATAATAATGTACTTTTTACCATTCCCTTTGTTCGAAAAATGCTGATAATTTTGTGGCTGCTATGTGCAAATCTACGTGTGGTAATTTTGTTAGTCATATTTGTTTGAACAATGCGGTTTATGTTCTTGGAAGTTTTATTTTACACAACATATAATCAATTCATTACATACAACTCATTAATAGTTTATTTTCGAAAAATATTATATAAAGAAATTTTGAATCAACGGGCGTTTGAACCAGGAACTCAATTTATAAGGTAGCTTTGTCAACCGCTCGACTATCACTGTGTAATTATTTTTAATGATTATTGATTTAAAATTCGCCTAAGAATTATTTTTTTATGAATTCTATGGTTTAATTATTAACATTAACGTGACGGGTGCTTCAATCATCTGCCTACCTAAAACGTAGGTATATTTCATCTGGATGCTGTACTCTTAAGAACATGGCAATACAAACTTTCAACTGTTGATCATATACATTTATATACTTACATTCTCAAAATTAAGATGGTGAAGAATGTGTAAGGTTTCCTTCCACTGAAGTCGAGAGGTCGCGGAGGGGGTAGTGAGGGGCGGGGATGTTTACTCATGGCCGGATTTATTCCCGGCCATAAATAGCAGCGGCGTGGACAGATATATGGAGCCTTGTATTTATTGCGAGGTGTAACGACAGCATCGGCGATGCACTTTTGTTTTGTTCTGATGGCCGATGGCACAGTAGTTGGTGAACCTAACTGAAAGGTCGCGGGTTGGATTGAGGGAAGCTGAGGTTGGGTGGTGTTTCTTAAATATATGTACGAATATCACTGTCCAGTACTTATAATACTAAGATATTGAGATAAGCAAAGCACGCTTTGTTATTACATATTCTTTTGTCCTTATTTTGCTCATGTCAGTATTTTAGTCTTAGGAAGACCATGAAATTGTAAATTTCACCGGCGTGTTCTTCTGGCGATCTCAGAGAGCTTCGATGCTTAATGATGAAAACAGCTCTCGAGAGTCAAGTAATTAATACTATATTGTGTTGGTATACGTGATAATGTTCATATTGTTCATCGCCATAGTCGACGAATGTGGAGGGAGTTATGTTTTTTTTTAACGTTAATAATTCCCATATTTTAATAGTTACTCTGTGATTCTTGGATTTGACGAATCCAACAAATTAGAGATCATCAGAGAGAAAATCAGTCTACCTGTTCTTGAGTTTACTTTGCTTTCTATACATACAAATAAATAAAATTGGAGTGTCTGTTTGTAATATTAAAATAACCGCGTTCAACTAAATGCATATGGATGTACCTATATGGTAAATATACCAAAATATGAGTTTCTTTTAATTTTTGTCCGTCTGTCTGTCTGTTTTTTCCGGCTAATCTCTGAAACAGCTGAACTGACTTTGAAGGGACTTTCACTGGCAGATAGCTGATATAAAAAGGAGTAACTTAGATGACTTTTATTTTAGAAACTGTAATTTTTTTGTTGTTAAATTCCACGCGGACGCAGTCGCGGGCACATGTACACAAAATCACGGCGAATCCCTCATAGGGATTCTGTGCTACTGTAATGACACCAACAACAACGTTACCGACTATACGGACTGACGTCACACTGTATGAAGGGTGATTAGTGTCACGTGACTGAATTAGGCAATATTACCAAATTTGTTTTCTAAAAATATAATAGTCGGTGTTTTTAGAATAAATTGTATTTTTATTGGTCTCTATATCATTAGTAATCGTTAGAAACTCCAATCTATCTTATTTATTCTTAGTGAACAAATAGTGCGGTAGCGAAGAGGAGTAGTAAGCCTATTGTATTGTTTAAAATCTGTAAATTAAAAGTAAATGTTTTGAAAACGATGAAAACGATCCCTCCTGCCGTACTGTCGGTACCGGCGGCCTACACACGTCGTTTTTGAATGAGAGAGGTTTTTTCGCAGCAGCACCGTCCCACCGCATTATAGCCACTTGCATTGTAATACTTTAAGTATTTAGTAGTTGAGCAACGAATAAATTAACCTTATAATAAAAGCGGTTTTTTCAACAAGAACCGACAACATTTTAAACTGTTATCATCGCGCTGTGTGTGCGTTACGAGCGCGCCGCCCGCGCACTGACCTATGCAACTTTTTGCCATTTTCTCATAATCAAATATTGATTTACAGCTGGCCGCCAAATTAAAAGCCCTCTCGTTCTGCCTTGAGTTTTAGTTTATTTTCTTTTGATGTCACAATGTAGGGGCAAACGAAAGCAATGTTGTGCTAACTAATGACTTGATGGAAGTATGTAAAGGAGCTTGTACAAGGCATTTGAAAGTAGTAAAGCGCACCATGACCGCCAGCCGAGAGTGGGATAAATCGGGCAAGTGTCAGGTGGCGGAGCTGGTAAATCACGCTTATTGGTAACGAAGCGTGGAGCGGCGCGTGCGCACGCAAAAACTTGACAATCCCTGTTGCAGCCCACACGCTATCATATATTCGCAAATGGAATGTATTTTTGTCAATTTGTAGGTACGTAGGTATTTAGGTCCTTATTACGAGTATATAATAATTCTTCAGTGCGGTGGTTTTGCTTATGTCTCACTAAACACAATGTTTCTTAAACTAGAGAGTATCTTTAGCGACGCCACTTCGGGGTTGATATTTGGACACGGTAACCGATTTCCATTAAAAGAGCAGTATGACTCTTTCTCTAAAGGCTCGTAAACTTTCAGTCGTGCAGTGAACACGAGCCATGCTCGTACGTTCGGTTTTTTCCTTGTCCGTAACGAACTGTTTGCAGCGCTCGGGGGCGGTAATCTAATACAACCCCCTAGCCGCCCTTCCCTGAAACTGTAACATTTCCCCATCCAACGTACTGTGCAAAACTTGCTGCTAGAGACTGATTTCGCTTTTCTGTTTAGCAGAAAAATATTGTATGAACATTTGCTTTTGTAACAACTTGAAATGAAGTTTGGGCGTTTCAGTGACATATAATTCTTAATAACAATTATCCCATGAGTGTAACAAACAGTTTTCCAAAATTCTACGTTTTTATTAACTTTGTGTCAGAACATACACAAGCTGTATGTCGAAGGCAAACATCACGAGGTACCATGCATGCGTTTGAGAAGAAGTTCAAAGGCATATGTATAGTCGTGTTTTAGTAACGGCGATGGACTCGCCATCTGTCACGTGGGCACCTAAAATATATCTCTGGCTGAAAGCGGGTGTATAGGTACTACCTACACACCTTTGCCTGCCCTATTTTTTTCTTCTGTTTTATGTTCATTTATTAAGCAATTAATCATTCAAAGCGAGGCTTACCCCCGGACATCAGATAGAACGACACAATAGTGGCGGTCTCACGCGAGTCAGTGGTTTGCTCACTCCGCTCTCAACAACTCAAAGTCGGCACGATGCATCAATGCAGGCAGCGCGTGGCGCTTGTTAAAGGCGCAACGCCGAGCGTCAAACGGTGCGATAAGGCACTTGTTGTGACTGCATTGTGGGATGATAGGGAACGTAACTAAATGTTAGGCTAACCAATTGTGAAGGAGCGCGCAATATATTTACGCTAAAGTATTATTTAACTTCTTGATATTAACAATAGCAACACAATTCAAACACGTATGTATAGTCGTTGCTGAGAAACGGTGATGTACTGGCCATCATAAATGTCTCCGGCGATTTGGCGTAAAATAGTGTTTGTGAGATGGCGTGAAGATTATAAAACAATTGTAAGAATATAATATGTAATTTAATAACACATTTTATTACCTATACGCCCCTCTTTCATAAATATAATAATATAATAATAAAAATAATATATCCTCACGCCTTCCCACAAGGGTCCCCGAAGGGGTAGGCAGAGGTGTATTGGTAATATAATAATATATAATAACACAACACATTAACGATAAATTTTAACTCAAATGATATGCTCAAAGGCCTGTCAAAGGCCTATCATCAATCTTCAGAATATTGACCCTCAAGTTGAAATAATTATTTATTGCAATTACGAAGATAAAACATTTGAAGAGGATCTGCATACGTTTGAGAAAAAATTCAACTTGCGTAGTCGTGCTTTAGCAACGGCGATGGACTAGCCATCCATCACGTTGAAACATATGATATATCTCCGGCGGAAAGTTGGTTTGTGGATACCACCACCACCCCCCTTCTGCATACCTCCTGGGGGACCCTTGTAGGTAGGCGTTAAGATATCATTACATATTAATATGATTATGAAGATAAAATAAAAATATATAGATATATAGCAAGAGTTTTTATATTATTGTTTTTGTACAATTTCATTCGACTCTGAAAGAAACTGCTAAATCACTTAAAACCATTCTATTCCGGAGCGATAAATGCATATCCCTACGGACGTCATATTATCAACAACAACACGCCGATCGTTACATCGCTACAACACTAACAGGTCCCGTGGGATATAAACTATAGGTTGATACACTCGCAAACTGCGAACGGCGAGGGGAACTCGACCCTACTGCTGTGTACATAGGGAATACAAAAATCTATCGAGGGCGTACTGATGCGGGTCGGCCTAAAATGTATACTTGCGGTGTTTTCTGCGTTTTTTTTATTTCTAATACAATTGCTTCAATTATTCATTTCATCAAACATGTCATAATAAAGAAAATGTTTACTGCAAATATTTATATATCTGTCAATAAATATGGATGAAGCGAAAGAGTTCAGTAAATATAGAGATATATTACATATATCTCTGTCAAGTCTAGAAAGATATAAAAGTTAGCAATAAAAATAGTTGTAAGAAAAATAATATGCAGCAGAATCGCCGAAAGCGCAATTTTAGCACCCTACAATCGGAAAGAGCGAAATCCAGTTACAGAAAGAAAAAAATAGGGGTTCAGCAGGGATACATCTGAGGGGCTACGGGGGTGTAATCGCATTGGTCCGGATGGCTGCGCGCGCGCGTCGCGTGTAATCTCGTTGTACTAATAGTCTTAAGGCGGACAAAGGGCTGATCAAACGGTACAATTTGACGCGCCAAATGTCGACGTGGTTTGTCCCACACCGCCTTGTGTGGTAAACTGAGACCGAAACACGCCAATTTGGTAACTCTCTTATAAACACTTGAGCAATTAATACTCGAATACCTTCAAGATAAAGGAAATGACAGCATTAATTTAATTTAAGATATTTCTTGCATATATTATAAACGATATAGAATGAAGTTTGCGATAACGTGAATCGCAGATGCTTTCTTTCAGGGACGAATTTAACAAACGTGCCCATTTCTCGATACTCACCTCCGATGTTCGAAGAGCATAGGTAGTGGTGTGTGGTGACAAAAACTTCGTGGGTAAATAAATCAAACACTGGCGCCGCGGTGGCCGAGTGGTTCGATTAAAAGCCTGCGACACAAAGGTCGCAAGTTCGAATCCCGACAGTACCAATGAGTTTTCTGAGCTTAAATACAGTGATTAGTCACACCACGAGCTTTACGGTGAAGGAAAACATCGAGAGGGAACCTGCATACGTTTGAGAAGACATTCAAAGGCGTATGTATAGTCGTGCTTGAGCTATGTCGATGGACTCGCCATGTGTCACATTGGCACCTAAATTATTATATTATTTTTTAATTCACCTTTATATATATATCCTTACGCCTTCCCACAAGGGTCCCCGAAGGGGTAGGCAGAGGTGTATAGGTAATACCCACACACCCACTTTCCGTCAGAGGTATATTAGGTGCCAACGTGACAGATGGCGAGTCCATCGCCGTTTCACCTTTATACACCTAATGAATAACGAACAAGGTCTAAAATAGTCCTTTGATAGTTTCACACTTCACTCCCCTAGACTTTACTCACTCCATGACCCTCAAAGTGAGTATTGAGATGTCACTCGCTTGAGTGACACTTTATATAATGTTATTTCACAATAGTGGTAGAAGCCGACGTCAATCCATACAAGTATGATAAACTAGCAGTCCCGCCCAGCTTAGCTGAGAAGAAAAAAAATTTACCTCATTGCCCTGTAATGTATCTATAAATTAGGTTAAAAGAAATTCACCTGTGAAATTTACATTCAATTATATGCTGGTGTTTTCGGGTGATGCGTGTACAAACGTACTATACAGACAGACAGACAGACATACAAAAAAAATTAGTTCTGTCCTTTATAGCTGACGCCCTGCTCTCACTGCTACTGTAAGGGACTTGGCGTGATGATGCCGTGTATGTAAGTACAAACAGAGCCGTCATTCGTAATATTCCATTGTAATATCAGACGCTTTGTGTTACAACGTTGTAATTGCGGCCAATTGCGGGTGCCAATAATTGGTTGAACGGATGGCCTGTATGCTTAGATGGCGTCGCATACATTGTTACACGAACCAAACACCCAAGCGTAGAACTCGATTAGCAATCAAACATAGATGTGGGAAGATATGTGTTCGGATTTGCGTTTAGTTAGAGCAAGATATGTGGGGAAGTCTTAATGAAGAGGACACTTACCTCACGCCTTCCCACAAGGGTCCCCGAAGGGGTAGGCAGAGGTGTATAGGTATATATATATTTTATATATATATATTAAAATTATGGGTGTGTGGGTATTACCTATACACATCTGCCTACCCCTTCGGGGACCCTTGTGGGAAGGCGTGAGGATATTATTATTATTATTTAAAATTATAACAACTATTCTGCTTGATTATTACCACCATGCCTTCCTCAATTAACGAGATATTCAATGCAAAAATACTATTTGTAGTTCGTGAAATAAACGCGCTTACTGAAAGGAACTCCATCCGTTTTTAGAACATATTATCTGGGGTAGTTGTTACGTGATAACATCAGAACTTAGGATATAATCAGGAGCCTGTAGAAGTTCCAATCCCAACAAGAGCAAATAGGATTACGAAGCCATGGCTGTATCGCACCTCCCTACCTGCGAGCGGCTAATTAACAATCAGCGCGTTTGTCCGAACTCATCGGGCGAACGTACACCCTGTGAATATCTTAATGTGATCCACGTTACCACGACGGGCTAGTGCTAAAGTAATGCCAGCATGATGAAGCGACAGATGTATATGACGTCTATAAATCTGTCTCGTTCTTACACTGGACCACTGCAGGCGATACCGCGATTTGGTACGGTCCCAGAGGTTCGTTATTAAACTTAGTACTCCATATTGTCTATTAACTTCTCGGTTAACTATCCTTATATTGTGAGGAAAAGAATCCTTAATGACGTTATTGACGCTGATAGAAGGTGAGCGATAGCTGATATCACCCGATACGATTTTTATTATTTCTTTACCCTTATAAAAAGGTACATTAGCGGGGTGGATTCAGAAACAAGACATAAACAATCAGCTTTGTTGTTTATTATTTATTTTTATTTTAGTTTCAATTTCAATATTTCTAGGTCCGATAATTTCAATCGCGAGGGGAGATGCTGGATTTGGTACATAAGTAAAGTACTACTAACAATGAGTTTTATGAACTTAAATACAGTGATTAGTCACACTACGAACTTTATGGAGAAGGAAAACATCGAGAGGAAACCTGATAAAGTATAAGAAAAAAATCAAAGACGTGGAACCCTTGTCGGAAGGCGTGAAGCAGAAATTCAGCATTTTATTGCAAAATGCATTTTTAATAATTACAGCTAGTTAATAATAAGTTTTTAGTTATACATACAACCATCTTTTGTATTTTCTGTTGATTGTTGATTGTAAAAAGTATGATTATACTTAACATCTCTTCCTGGGGACGAATGTTAATGTCTGCGACTCAGTTGTATACTGCTGCACTCGCGCCATTAGAGCACGTCTGTAAATTATAACTGTGTTTTCTGTTCCTAAATGAATAAATAAAAAATATAATTATAATAATAAATATTACTCTTGTTTCAAAAATCCTAAGCCGCCTGATCAAGTAGTCTGATCGCAAAGTACCTATTTCATTGCGAATTCGCTTCCCGCTTATTACATTTGCTAAAAAAAACACATACCTACCTTAATGCGCGGTGAACAATCGCAATAAAATATAACTATTTCTACCTTATATGAATGTGAATTCGTTTTCAATTCTATCAATATATGAATAATAAACGTGGCACAGAACATGATGAGTGCCACCTTATTACGTCGCGATAACTTATCACTGCCTGACTATCCAGCTAATAACCTCTGAGCCATATTCCATCCAATTCTATTCACCCGTTCTGGTCTGGTTCAGGAACAAAAATCCTCACAATCTTCCCAGATGAGCATTCATACTCTTTTGTCCACCTGTCAGCAATAATCAAACGCAGAATCTCATTTGTCATCTGTAATTGTTAACAAGCAAATGCATATGTTATACGATAACAAAATTATACTGAGTATTGTAACTGTTATTTTTGCTTTATTGTAAACGATGTGGTTTGTCTACTATACCCCAATGAAGCTGAGGGTAGATTGCAATCTACCGTTGCAGGTGGACCAACTAGCTATCACCTTATCCATCTAGCATCTTATGACGTCACATTTAATTCATAAGCCTATATATATATTAGCCGTGGTAGCCGAATAGTTCAAGTAGTTGCCTGTGACACAAGATCGCAAGCTCGAATCCCGACTGTAACAATAAGTTTTTCTGAATGATTGACAGTGATTAGTCACACCACGAGCTTTACAGAGAAGGAAACCTGCACACGTCTTAGAAGTAATTCAAAGGCGTATGTATAGTCGTGCTTGAGTAAGGGCGATGGACTCGCCATCTGTTACGTCGGCACCTAAAATATATCTCTGGCGGATAGTGCGTTTGTGGTACTACACGGGTACTACACCAAGCCTGTACGGGTACCTACCTACTGTACTATAAACTTCGTTATCGACACTCGCTCTTTAAATGCGTTTAAAGGACTACTCAAGCAGTGGCAAGTTGGAAAACGTTCTATATACTATGGATATAAATATATTTTATTTTATGACGTATTTTTTCAAAAGTATTTGAAGTTTCTAATAAAATGTCTGATCTACATAAGATTGTAATGACAGATGTCCAATTCGTATTGTATAAAAACCAACGGTTTAACCAGAGCAATAGAAGGCAAAACATTATTTATCTGGCTGTTTGTATGATTGTAAAATTTACATTTTTCTTTAAATATAGGCTTCATTTCACCGCGGGAAACTTGAATCTGATCGGCGGCGCTACGGTCATGTTTCGGATTTGAAAAATTATCATCGCAACGAAATTGGGCTAGACACCTACTAAAATAATTTAATCTATGGTGGAATGACTACTTCAGGAGTATATAATAGTAACATATGTATAGTATATATATATATATATATATATATTTATATATATATATATATATATATATATATATTTTTTTTTATTTTTTTTTTTATTTTTACTTTATTTAGGAACACAAACAGTCTCACAGAAAAAAGAAGAACATAAATTTAAAATAAAGTTAATACATAGACAAACAGTGTCCACAGATAACATAATTCCTGTGGAGCATGTGGTCGAAAGAGCAGTAAACAGAAGAAGAAGAACAGTTTGTTTAACAGTATTTCACAATTATGCAAGATGTACATTTCATGATGCTGACAATATTCTAAGAATATGATATTTAAATTTACCCAAACTGGTTCTGTCAAACATGTCCAGGTCACTGTTGATATTACTATATATATAGTAATATGGCAACATTTTTTGTAATAATAAAAATATTCAGTCTGTATCAAACTTTTCTTATAACAATGACTGTGCCCAGAGTCTCCTTTAAGCATAATGACGCCTGTACCAGGGGTACCTTCTCTTCCTTATTTGAGTACATTATTTTAAACTCATTCCAAATTCACTAGTTAAAGTATTATATTTGAGAATAAAAAATAATAAGAACATTTCTGTGCTTGCATGAGAGTGTGTATGTCGGTGTGCATGGGGGTGCCTATGTGTGAATGTGAGTGCATGATTGTGTAGGTGTGTGCGTGTGTGCCTTGCCTATGTGTGTAAGTATGTACCCGCATACATATAGCTTGTGTGTTAGCATAGGAGGTGCAATGATATTTCTTGTGTTATTTTTCTTAAAAAAAATGTTATCAAATTAATTTGTAACAGTAAATTTGTTACCTACCATAAATTACAAGATTTTGTTTATGTGCAATGTCATAAGTATAACTACGTGTATAACATCAATTAGCCTGCCACTGAAAGTAGATTGTAGAAAAGTACAATCTTACAACTTTTCCCTTTCAATGATAACAAAAAATGTACACCATTTTGTTGATTAGAACTGAGAAATGGAGTGAATTGATCCTTCCGCCCTATCTGACTGTGCTTCCGTCAAAATATGCAAAAAGCCTTTTGAAGACTCAAATTAAAAGTATGACTGGCGCTCCGGAAGCGCTCCTCGGATATCGGCGCCAAGTGAACTGTGCATAATTGACCTCCCTCTGGCGCTGGGGGAGGGTCGAGGAGGGACGCGAGGGAAGGTACCTACACCAATGTTATACTTCATTTGGAAATTTCAATAAAACAGTCAACATTAGTAATAAACGTAATTATTTGTATACATTGTTGTGTCTGCAAATGTAGGAAGCTTTTGGGTTTCTATTTGCTACTTTTGGGTATATCTAACATCCATCTAAACTAATATTATAAAGAGGAAAGATTTGTTTGTTAGTATGTTTGTAAGCTCTAAGAATTGGCTCAAAAAAAAAACTGGACTGATTTTAAAAATTCTTTCACCATTTGAATTCTTCATTATCACTGATTAATATTAGATTAATATAGGATTTTAATTGCAAGAGATAAATAAATATAATAATATAATATAGCCAGAGGTAACAGGTGCCAACGTGACAGATGGCGAGTCCATCACCGTTACTCAAACACAACTATACATACGCCTTTGAATTTCTTCCCAGACGTATGCAGGTTTCCTTTCGATGTTTTCCTTCACCGTAAAGCTCATGGTGTGACTAATCACTGTACTTAAGATCAGAAAAACTCATTGGTACTGTCGGGATTCGAACTTGCAATCTTTGTGTCGCAGGCAACTGCTCGAACCACTCGCCCACCACGGCTTTATAAATTAAAAGGATAAATTAATTCTATACCAAAATTTTAAAAAATAAATGTCCACCCGTGCGAAACCGGGCCGGGCCGCTAGTTTGTTTATATACAAACATA
The DNA here is from genome assembly GCA_016069955.1 of Drepana arcuata. Classification (NCBI taxonomy): domain Eukaryota; kingdom Metazoa; phylum Arthropoda; class Insecta; order Lepidoptera; family Drepanidae; genus Drepana; species Drepana arcuata. Next base: position 23,725 of record JACCPG010004626.1, on the reverse strand, counting down.
GCAATCGTTAGCGTAACGCATGAAACTATTCTAACTCAGAGTTGAGAATGTTCAAGCCCATTTGCTGTTTGTAACAACAAATATGAGACCGCAATCAGAATACTAAGCTCCAAGCGTAGCTTCAAAGGCTTCTGCCTTTTTGTAATTAAAGTCAAAGTTTGAAAATCACTGTTGGAATCAGAAATGCGCTCGGTAGCGGACGTTAATTACAGTCATTGTGAGATCTGGGGACGAGACGGAAGTGAGCCCGCCCCGGAAAGGACGCTCGCCTTGATTGCTGCGATCCGGGATTACATGAATCTGCCGGTTGCACGTCGCAGTCGCAGCTCACGAGCGTGCGTAGTGCGAATGGTCACGTGGGTTTCAATATTAAATGTTCCGACACTTGCTCACGAGAGATTTCGTTTACGGAATTTGAAAGTATGAATTTAAGATTTGCATCATTTTATTACTATCAAACTATATATTAAATCTACAAGAGCACTTCCTAATTAAAATAAGTGCAAAAACTAATAAAAAAATAGTATATCTTTAAAAGTAGTAGTTAGCAGAACCGCTTGACCGCTTGCATGTATTTATCTAGCCCATAATCTATATCTGTGCCGAGTTTCATCCAATTCCGGTCAGTAGTTTCTCGATCCTCACAAAATTTCGCATTTATAATTTTAGGTGGATCATATATCATGTTTTTGACAATGGCAAAGAGTGCATGCTTTGTGTGTACTTCGCACAAGTCACACCAAATCCCTTAATGTCGCGACGTCCCCCTTAGCATGAATGAGCCCTACAACACAGATGCACATTACTGATCCTACATTATGTTCTTGATGTAATAGGGCCCTTACAAGAGATTCCACATCTTTTGTCAGCTGTTCAAGTACTAGTTCTATGGAGTCCTCACGCTTGTGGAGGAGTCTTTAAGATTCGAAGATTTTAACGAGTAGTTCTTTGGCTACTCAGGTAATCAACGTATTATACAATTTATAAATAAATTGCTTAATGCATCGACAAATAGTGGTCACATGTTGCACATAGCATCACGCCGAGTCCCTCTAGGGATAGCCAGGGAGAGTAGAGAGCTCTGCTTTCTAGACATACATACCTCTTTCTCTTTACAGTTCAATTCAACAGTCTTTTTATACATGCTCGTCGGTTTTAAGTACTCTTAACGTTTCCATCCTCGCGTATTCGACCGAGGGGTAAGTAGTTTATCATAATTTTTTTCATCACGCCGAGTCCATCACAGAATTTCTTTATATTATGAATCACAAGGAAATTTCGGTATAAGCATACTTTTTCTTCTCTCTTTGGACATCCTAGTAAAAAATTATATATAAAATCGCAATATTAAACTTACTGCGTTATTGTTCTTTAGTAACACGTAGTGACTTATTATTATTTTGCCTTGAAACGAAAACGAGCGAGATTATGTTAGTTATTTATAACGGAATAAATAAGCCGTGGTGGCCGAATGTTTCGAGTTGCTTACCGTTTGCAAAGATTGCAAGTTCGAATCCTAAATGTACCGTAATCCCAATAGTCACACCATGAGCTTTGCGGGAAAGAAAATGTTAAGAGGAAATCTAAGTTTATTATCAAAATATTTTACTATTATTATACTAATATATAATTATATATCTCACGCCTTCCCAAAAGAGTCCCCGAAGGTACTAATGAGTTTTTCTGAACTTAAGTACAGTGATTAGTCACACCACGAGCTTTACGGTGAAGGAAAACATCGAGAGGAAACTTGCATACGTTTGAGAAGCAATTCCATGCAATGTATAGATGTGCTTTAGTAACGGCGATAGACTCGCCATCTGTCACGTTGGCACCTGAAATATATATCTGGCGGAGAGTGGGCGTGTGGGTACTACCTATACACCTCTGCCTACCCCTTCGAGGTCACTTTTGGGAAGGCGTGAAGATATTTAGACGAGAAGTATATACTCTCAAGTTTACAGCTTTAAATGTGATTCTCACCGGTCGGGGTTGGGTTTGATAGGGGTTGATTAGCAACAATTATAGTCTTACGGCTATATAGGCCAGATTTTCGAACGATTATTTTGGTTATTTTGTAAGTTTTTCTTTTATTTCAGCTCCATCATGTCTGAAAAGGTTTTGTTCCTATACAAAATATATTCCTAGATAAATGTGCGATATTAGAATAACAAATTTTACTCTAATTTCTCTCTGTAGGTGTATCTACTTTTAAGATACTTAAGGCATTCTACCAATAAATTAATTTTATTGTAAAAAAATAAGGTCTAGTGATCGCAGTACCTATATATAGTATGTTTCCATACTCTCAATCCACAAAACAAGAGTCGCATATCGCCTTGGTATTGAACTCAAGTGATATCAAGATCAATTTACCTACTTACCAGAGCGATACGCAATTATGATTATTTCTATTTCTCAGAATACCGTACACAACGATAGCCTAGAAAGTATTATGTATCATTACGAGAGGAATGAAGTATTTATTGGGGAAGGTTGTGATATGTGCGCGCTGATCTTGACCTTGGGTCCTTGGCAGCCAAGGTTATTGATAGGTAATTTATAATGTTAGTAAATGAAGAGAGATGGACGAAAAAGATATACAACGCGAAAGTGTGTGCATGAAGACAAAGGAAGACCACGTTACAACTAGGTACCTAGATCAAATTGACCGGACGCTCAAGGATGGCAACGAGACTGATTAATGTGAAGTAAGTAAGCTTTAGAGAGAATTGGCGCTCTATTATGTCTGCCTACCCCGTGAAGGACTCGATGTAATGACACACATATTTACCATTTCTTTAGCTCAGTTACGGAAGGCAGGTAGGTATTATTATAGTAAAGTTTCGCTTTCTATCAGTTTGTCTGAAATCGTCTAGAACAACGTCAGCTATCAAAATTAAAATTTGCTACAGATTTGGAGTTGTTAGTTGGAGTTTATAGGTTTATAGGTAGGTAGAGTTTATAGGTAGGTGCACCATAAGAGATACTTAACCTCAAACTAAAACTTTTTAATATTTTTTATAACGTTTGATAGGTACGTTTTCAGATGTAGGGATCTGCCGGTAAAAGGTTTCCCGGAAGTAAACCCCCAATAAATCGGGATGGGGGCTAGCAATTATTGTTTTCGACATTTACGTAGCTGAGCCGTATAAATAAATATACCTGAGCTCTTAAAACAAATAGATCCAATTATGTTGTACATTTATGAGACATATATGTATGGATAAACGTTTATATTATTATTTTATATTATTGTTATCCCCAAATTCGGAACCAATTGCTGGACCAGTTAAATATCAATGGAATCAATACCAATGCTTCACAATCAGCAATTGAAATCGGATACATCACGCAAAAAGCCGGTTTCAAAAATAGTTTAACGTGCATATTGTAATAATTCCGTTTGTAGGGGGATTTCACCACACCTTTCATAGAGATAAGGTTGCGGCGGCGAGAGAGCGGCCCCGCCTCGCGCGCTTTGGGGCCAATGGGAGTGCATGGCCGGCGCGGGTCGTGTCCCCGGCGCCGCCTTGCACTGCCTAAAAACTTAGTTGTAAGGTTACAATCGCGAGTTGCGGACGCGTCCGTCACAGCCAGCGTAGGGGCACTCCCGACGTCCCGCATGGCCGGTGCTGCTGCCTGAGTGAGGTGCCGCGCGCCCGATCGTACTTACATGTTCGGTTTGTTTTGTTCTGTGCAAAGCCTCAATAATCTACCAAAGTGTTGGGCGCCAAATTAGAGATGAAGGTAAGTCGCTTCGTGCACTTTAACGTGACCTCTGTACCTATTGTACACATATACCTAGAGTAGACATTGTACCGTGCTTGTGTATCTACATGGCTTCGAATCCGTCCTTAAATCATTTATGTACAAGTTTTACCGTTAATTATCTTAAACTTTGTCATCTACTATTAACTAAGTTGTATCCAAATTCATCCACTAGTTTTAGTGATGATAATAAGCAGTAAGATTATATAAATGACTCACTTTAAAGTTTAATGTGTAATTTCACAGCAATAAGTAAAAACCGTAAATCTCAACTTTACCTGAAAATCTAACGATATAACCGGTTTAAAGTCTATTGTCTTAGCAATACCTGGTTTTAACATTTGCTCTTAATCTTAATCTATATATCCGCCCATAAATAAATATATTTACTTATCATCATGCGGAGTCCGTCGCGAGGTAGGCGTAGACAGTCGAAAGCTGGTCCTCTTTTTACTTAAAGACCCCTTCCGCTTCATCCACATGAATCAAACCTCTTCCTATAGGATCGCTGGGTTTGTCTCTTGTCGTTCCCATATTTGATGCCCTATCTATCAACTGTATACCACACTATAACAAATGTAAAATATTATAATAATCTTATTGTAATAATATCATTGCAAAAAAAATGCTGAGAATATTTGTAAAATGTGATTTTGCCATCGGTCAATTTATATAAACGTACCTAGGCCGAATTAACACATGAGCATTTTTATTCTGATAAGCTTATAGACAAGTTAAATGTGCATTGATGGCGGAAGGAATTTAACAGTGGTTGGCAAGATATTAAATACCTTTAATACCATTTATGAATTCACCGCAAATTGACCTAGCCCCAAATTTAGCAAAGCTTGTGTTATAGTAACTAAAAAACTTATATATTTAGATAGATATTTACGTAAAAACATAGGACATCCAAGACAAAGGTACAAAATACTCATGTTCATCACACAAATATCTGCCCTCAGCAGGAGTTGAACTCGAGTTTCGCAGTCAGTAGTTCTAACCATAGAGCAGATGACCGTCTAAATATTGATTTTATATGAATGATGAGCGATGAGATTAAGGTTTGGAGAGATGTGGAGAGGAGGACCACGTTCTATTTCGATCAAATCATACATACATAGCATCACGCCGAGCCCCTAACAATTCCTTAATTTTGATCAAATCGTTTGTAAATTAAAGGTGGAACGTCAAGAGTTCTTACAACCTGCAAGAGTTTGAAATAAGCTGATGAAGCGCTAATATATATTGCAATAATTATGATTTCTTACTAAAATTACTTGAATTATTCTTAACTTATAGGTAGTAGTGGCTTGTAATAATATTACTGACAACCTCTAGGTATCAAAGAGTTGTTCCATATCTTCACTTCTACGAGGATTCTGGCAGGGGTAGGCAGAGTTGTTATAACCACCTCTCTTCGCGATAGATACATATATTAGATGATGTGGTATATGGCGAGTATTTCGTACGTAGACTTGCACATCATTGTTTATCAGTTAAGTTCCCGTTATGATTTGAATGATTAGGATGCGTATGTAGAAACTAGATATAGACTTAAAAATAGTGCACACCTCTGCATACCCCGTGGGAAGGCGTAAATATACATTATTATCATTATATATGTGTTACCCTCACGGATATGACACAGAGAGAAGAGCACCAGTTTTCTCTACACTTAAGACCTCTAGCGCTTCGTCTAATTTTAAACTGTTGTTTAATGAAACTAGAACAAAAATTGTCATGTACAAGAAGAAAAGAGAACGATTGTCTTGTTATCTCAGCTAAATTGAGACGGCATTACAAAAGCCGTCGTACTAAACTGTTCAACAAAAAAATTGTTTTTACAATTTTGTTGAAAACAAATTGAAACCATTAAGAAAAACTTAAATCTATGTGAGTGATGGGTGCAAAATAGAAAACTTACAAGGATTTATGGCATGCGCCGGTCTTAAAGCCGTAAACTTTTTATGAGTGTTGTGCTCGCGTAAGCACGTATACTCGTATATTCTACAATATACTTATACCAGTGTACCCATCTCTATGGGTGCGTACTTGTTGGGAATGGTGTTAGGCCAGCCATGATCGCAAGTCCTTCCATTATATTACTTAGAGAGCCGCGATAGAGCTGCGGTGACTTTAAAGTCATAATTATAGGTTCGATCCCCGGCGGTCTGTATCAATGAGTTTTTCTTAACATCAGGCATTTATCACACCACAACTATTGCTGTGTAGGAAGGCATCGTGAAAAGCCTACACATATTTGTAAAGTAATTAAAATGTTTTATACTCAAGCCTAAAAGACTGCGGACGCCGTCTGTTATGTTAGCCTCAATTTTTCTCCAAGGTAAACCCTATAGTATGCGTGCCTATACTTTTAAGGACCATTGTGAAGTTATAATAATTATATAATGACAGTTTATATATATATTTAAGCAAATAAAACGGTTTAAATAAGAAGATATATGAAAAATATAAAATATTTTCTTATACTTTCGCTCCACCATTTCTGCAGACCCCCATAAGGCCATCGGCGTGATGATTTGTATTTTGTCTATAGCGTCAACACAAAATATTCAATGCTTTGCAAAATTTCATTAGTTATGAGAAAAATAATTTGCATTTTCAAAACTGATAGTTTATATACTTAATAATAATAATAATAAATCTTTATTGAATTAATTACAAGATATATATTAATTACAACAATAATATTACATGGTTTGGAATCTCTTCTTTTAAGTTCCACGAACCTGTATTAGAATATACTTATTTAAAGGTTTTAAAAATATCCCGGAAAAACAAGTCAGGGACTCAACGTGTGATAACTGTTGAATTATTTTAAACTTGCGATGCCGTGCAAAGCCGCCGGGCGGGACAGTGACTTGCATCAGAACTATTTCTTTTTTTAACAACTTGAGATATATACATCTCATCGCACCTAGTCCCTCGCTGAGTGAGAAAGCAGAGCATAAATTCTTCTAGATTTACACACAGGTATAATTTTAACAAAAATGCTTCTTACGTCAGAGGTCAATAAGGTTAAGTTTGATGAACATAGGTAGGAGATTCCTAGATATTGTACTTTTAAATTTAACGCCGGAGAGAGAATTCCTTGTCTTGTTTTGAAAGCAACGCATGGTTAATGTAAAAGACATCAACGTGCAACACATCCTTCAAGTGCGCTGCATTATTTAATGATCTAATTAATCTTTTACATACATACATATAAGGTTTATTATAGAAATAACTACCTATAAAACATATGATTACCGTAATAAAAATATACTTATATACTTTTCTCAAGTCACTGCTAGCTGAGCAGGCTCTGCAGTACGGATTTGGATACCATACATCATCGCTCATATCTAGTGAAGTTAAATAATCACTACATAAGGATATAGGGTCCTTAAGCTGTGATGGCCGAATGTTGCAAGTAGTTGCCTGCAACACAAAGATTGCCATTTCGAAGCCCGACTGTACAACAATATATTTCAGAAATAAAAATAATACTCAAAATGTTTGTCATAGGTTTCTAGTATATTTTATTTACGTAAATAGACTTAAGTTCTTTGTAACTACTGTTAATTGTTGTTATTGTAAATAAAATGGATATTAATCGCAAAAATAAGTGGTGGAATGGTCATGGTGAATAAAGCTATAATTATATTTACTTATTCATCATCATCATCATTATCATCAGCCCACTCTAGTCCACAGCTGGACGTAGGCCTCCCCTAATGAGCGCTATAGCGCCCTGTCTTCAGCTTGCCGCATCCAGCATCTGCCAGCAGTCCTTCGCAAATCGTCATCCCACCTGGTCGGAGGGCGTCCTACACAACGTTTGCCTAGTCGAGGTCTCCACTGAAGAACACGTTTACCCCAGCGGTTGTCGGTTCTTCGCGAGATATGGCCGGCCCACTGCCACTTCAGCTTGCTAATTCTTTGAGCTATGTCGATAACTTTGGTTCTCTGTCGAATATATTCGTTGCGAATCTTATCCTTCTTATTTACTTATTGCATGTAATCAAATCAAATTATAATTCCCACAGGGGTTTAAACATCCCCGGAGGGGTAGACAGTTGGTAGACAGGTGTGTAGGTGGTACCTGCCGTTATACCGTTGTATCCACTTTCCGCCGGAGATATACTAACTATAAACCTCTGCCTACCCCTTCCGGGACCCTTGTGGGATGGCGTATGATATTATATTAATAAATATGTTACATTACATAGTACCTACCAACTCTCTTTGTGCTATTGTCAAGAGTTCTAACAAATAGAAACAAGTGAAACAAACCATGATATATCTCTGATCACAAAAAGCTTGGTACGTAACTTGAGTAAAGAATCAGTATTGCCATATAGCGTGGCAACGCTGCCACCCTGCTTGGCACCCTTCCGTATCACAACGATTTTGGGCAGGTCTTTTATTAAGCTTAATTTCATTTATTAATGTAGTGAGAGACAAATCAATGTTGATTGGGAAACATACCAACTTTTAGATATTATGTCTCAAGTTATAGTGACTTATATATATATATATAGGTACCTTTTTTATCATAGTCATATCACAGCGGGATAGAGCAATGGCAGGCACCTTCAGCTCCCGTTGTTATAGACGTGAACGTATGATTTCATTTGACCTTGGGGTATTAAAATATTTTTGTAGCAGCTTGCAGATTTCATACATTCTTACACATACATAGATACACAACACACAACAGATTATTTTATAAGCGAACGATTTTAAGTAATATTTTAAATCGTCTGATAAATCGTTTATGCAAAACTACCATTTCGGACGATTCATTAAAATCGTCATTATCACATTAAAAAAGTAATGAAATTCAATTAAGTGGATGTGTAATAGGTGCCCGTTAAAAGGATGCATTGAGAAGGGTTGGTCCTGGAAAGTCAATTTATCATCGAGAACAACGGTCCCTGTAATCCGGCCGCGTTACACCAAATCCGATTACCAAGGAATCGGGTGCACCGCGATAAATCGTCGGCCGCGTCGCACGTCGTCGGCGACGATTCGTTACGTTCTCATATACCAAAAACTCCTTAAGATCTCCGTAAGATATATAGGCGGCGGCTTTGGAGCTAATATGTTATTTAAGGCGGCGCGGAGCCCTGTGGCGCAGGCGCAGCTCAATGCGGATATTAATGGGCCGCATCAGTCCTGTGTCTCCACGGCAGACCTCGACCCTACCGCGAGTACGTTCGTACGAGCACTTCGCTTGCTAACTCTGAACTTGACTAGGTTTGTATTAATACTTAAATTAAGATCATGGTGTGTGTTAATGAAGCTATATGATTTTTTTTATTACCTACCTAACCTCAAGATCACCTAAATTTTTTCTCTTACTGTATTAAAAAAACCGTATAGGTTTGTAGCTGCACTCTTAACAGCCATCACGCTTGACTTGGAAAAGACAAGCACATAGTTATCAATATCGTGTAGAAAATGAAAATGAGTGTTAAAATGTGCCCATTAGAAATCTCGTTACACAGATTTAACTTAAAAAATCATTACGTCATTATACAGAATCAATAACAATCAGATAGCAAATTGCTGGCATTTATTTGGTGTTTCCAGCGATATGCAAAAGTCACAAACTCATTAACATTCAAAGTGTATAATTTATAGCTCGTCCGTCTGAGGTTTGCATCTTCATTAATAGAAGCTTGGGCCCACTTGTTAACCTGTTGCCCTAATGAGGCGAGCCGCGTACTGGTTTGACGTGAGAACTCTACAAAATTGATCCAAATTTTAATACACAAGTATCAATATCCAAGTTTTAATAACAAGAGACCTATCAAATTCTATTTACTAGGGTTGTACTTTCGTATAAACAAACGAAATAGTGTTAGCTTATTAAATATTGCTTTTTACAGTAAACCGTAGCTATTTCATGCGCAAGGTTGGTTTATTGAACGTACGTCTCATATTCTCGAGAATAATAAATACCTACCTTGGGGCAATTTATTGACATATCCCTAATACAAATTGTCCCAAGTAAATAATTAATCTAAATTAGGCAAAGCTTGTGTTATAGTAACTAGGCAACGATATATTTAGTTACATAGATAGATATAATAAATATATAGGACATCCAATACTAAGGTATACTCGTGTTCATCACAGAATTAACTGCCATAAGGGGAAATCGAACCCGCGACCTGAAGTTTCGCAGTTAGGAGCTCTAATCTCTAAGCCTAAGAAGATGAGATATTTACGTTGACGTTCTAATTATGCACCCTGAAAGGGATTTGTTTGCGGATAAATATTTGGTGTAATTTTTTATTGGTGTGTGAGAAGATTGTATGATATTTTCTAAACTATATAAGTGGTTTGTATAGTCGATAAATAAATAAATACGGGATATATGTTGTGCTGATCACATGCTACCTGCATAGTCTGAGGCATAATGAGCCTACGTATCTAAGTTAATAAGTTTAATAAGCCCCGTACCAAGTACAATGTATTTAGTATCGAATTGGGTTGGTCCTGAGTCCTGATGCTGTTAGGCCGGCCGGCAGCCTCGGCCGAAGTGACAGGTGACTGTTTGTTTTATAAACACGCGAGAAGGAAGGCTCTTTGTACACGATGACGGACACACTCGACTCGACACACCTGCTTGAAGACGCTCTGCTCACATTACTTTTTATATATGTAGTTCCATCCAAATATTCATTACTCACGGTCGCTGTTCCGCTCGTTTGTACCAGACTGTCTGGTAACCTTGAAACTCCTATTGGGAAAAAATTAAATTAAAGTGTCATAGGTACAACGGGTTTGATAAATAATAAGACCTCTATTGTTATTATAGAACGCTGTTGCATATGTTTGATGAATTACACTGAATATCAAAAACACCGTGAGCCGTGGTGGCCGAGTGGTTCGAGCAGTTGCCTGCGACGCAGAGGTCGCAAGTTCGAATCCCGACTGTACCAATGAGTTTTTCTGAACGTAAGTACAGTGATTAGTCACACCACGAGTTTTACGGTGAAGGAAAACATCGAGAGGAAACCTACATACGTCTGAGAAGAAAATCAAAGGCGTATGTATAGTCGTGCTGGAGTAACGGCGATGGACTCGCCATCTGTCACGTTGGCACCTAATATACCTCTGGCGGAAAGTGGGTGTGTGGGTATTACCTATACACCTCTGCCTACCCCTTCGGGGACCCTTGTGGGAAGGCGTGAGGATATATTATTATATATCATTTATTATATTATATGGAATGCATAATTTTTTTACTTTTATTTCCTTTGGTTAAGGTTAATTGATTAATTATTATTATACAAAACCATCTATTTCGATGTCCGACGCTTTTATGAATCGCCGGCTAACGACGCCACTGCAATGCTTCCCGTTTGGAAAGCAGTCTAGTTTTCTCTTATAAATATATTCTAGATGCTAAACTCGCTCAACTGAATTCTGAATTATTTCTTACATTATGTAGTTGTTAAATGTTCGTAGTTAATAAACAGAGAGTATCTCTTGTATATTTAACTAATATATGGGGTCGATCATATTTATACCCCTCTACATACAAACATAGGCTAAGGTATAAAAAGCAGTGAGTTATTTCGCCGGTTGATCTCTTAACGGTTCTTTGGTGGTAACGGTTATTGTTAACTAGCTTTGCGCCCTGGTTCCAACCGAGAGAATTTATTTCAATGGTAGTTTTTTTGGAATAAAACATATTCTATTATAATCTAGTATAATAGTACTGCAAATAATTAACTAGCAAATTTCGATCAACTCCGTTCCACCGTTCTGGTGCGTTTGTGTAACAAACAACGCCACAAACATTCAAATTTATAATGTTAGTGGAATATGTACGACATTCCCTATGGTCCTCGCCTTTTAATTCTATACGGTACCAAAAGTTATTTATGGGAAATATGGAATATTTTTCTTTCTCCCTTAAAGCTTCTAATGAATCCGCTAGTGCGTATGCATGCTGAATATTTCTGTGAACAGTTAATTCAAGACATACGGAACCCTTGGTTATAATATCGTGACGTGGCTGTCGTAATATTTCCTACTTAGCCGGGAGGTTGTGGTGGAGTGGTGACGCGGGAAGGCTCGCTGAACTAACTAATCAATTGGCCGCCTCGACGGCCGCCCGCCCGAACCAAAATAAAACCAAGCCATCTGGACTTTGATTTGTAAAATATAGTTTTTTTGCTCGGCTGTCCTTTCAACGCTCGTTGCATTCCCCACATTGTGTCGGTATCGATATGATTGGGTATTGTGTGTTCAATACATTTTGAATATTTTGTTTTAGGTTAATAAAAAAATACAGTTTTGTTTTCAGAGAAAACGTGAGTTTAGTATGAGAATAGTCACGTCGTGGACCATCTGTTATAACTTTATTTATTTATGGATGATGTCGACAATCTGGTAGTTATCTAGGTCTACGCCCCCCACAAATGTCTCCTAAGGGGTAGACCCGTAAGTATTATACCCACACAATCACTTTACACGCCCTTTAATCTTTATCATTTTGTCATGTCTGAAGGGCTCGTGAGTATAGAGAGATAATTAGACTATGCTCAAACATCGAAATAGCTGTTAATCTAATATTCTCAGGCTTGCCCATATGAACTCCAAATGAGTAGGATAGATCGGCAGGTCTCAGATACGAGTGGATCTCTTCTCTCAACTGTATATACTTTCTTCTCTGGCTTTAGGTTTTCTTGAAATCAAGTTATGTATTCAACTATGAATAGTCTACTATGACATTGATGTTCTATTAGTCGGTTCATTAAGGTCGTAATTGAGGTTACCTGTTGTACGTATATTGATGTGTATCTTTAGGTAGTTACAATACAAATCCGCAATGAGTGTCGAAAAACTGATTTCAAAATCGATAAAGGAAATTTCCATAGATAACTATCGAGCGTTGGTGAAACAATCGCCAAATAAAATGTTTACATAGAAAGGCGATGTAGATAGGAGTGCGATAGCGGCGGCGCGGTGGGCAATAACAATTAACTGATCTCTTATCTGATCTATCGCCACTCGGGGAGGTGTGTGGGTGTCGGTCGACCAGTAATAGGACACCCATCGATGGCTTTGATCAAATGTATCTTGCGACCGATATTTGGATATATAATATCATTACATGGGTCGGTTGAAAGTATACACATAAAACCGCAACGACTCTTTGGATTATGAACGTGCACAAAAATATTCTATATTTCATTGTGCATTTTGTGAAGGAGTTCACCGTGAGGTTTGTTTTAATAAGTTTTCGGTTTTAAGTACAGTGATTGTGATACGGCGATGTGAAGACGACAACTGTCAGTTTGCCAGTAAATCTACCATCGGGGAAAAGCAGGTGGTAATTACATGCCTGTAATTACAAGACGTGAACATACCTTAACGATAATCAAAACTATCAAGTTACCCTAGACACTACTCCCCACATAGGCAGTACTAGGCAGGTCTAAATTAGGTGGGGACATATTAGAATCGGTATGAACTGAACATCCGGGCCATGTCACCGCCATTCCAAGACAAGTGTTGCTGTCAGGGCCACAAAGGATATACGATTGAGACAGCAGAGGTGGCGCGACACGCGAGCAACAATGGAAGTACAATAGTGGAGCGGCCCACTGCTAACTAGCACATTTATCACATTTGTTTACCCGCAGGAGTCGCTCAGGTAGCCTGCAGGCGGTCTACGGACGGAGACGGATGCCACTCCAAAGTCTGTTACAGTATACTTGACAGATGAAAATATAACAACATCGGGGAATGTGAATTATTCTAGAGCATGGACTTTAAATATACTACCCACGTGATTGTCCACAACTTACAAGCCTTCGGTGAACCATAAGATAACGTTGCTGCTATCATTTCAGTAAACGTTGTCAGGAAGTTTAGTTTAAATACGGAACTTGCGCTAAAAGAAGATATATTACAGGGAGGATAAAGTGCGAAATTATTGATATTCATGTGTCTATTTGAATTGTCACGATTACTGAGAGGGTCGGCTGCCAGAGCTGAGAGAGCAGCGTCCAACAAACCGAAGTCCCGCACAACACATTTCACCCATGTATTCCCGCAGGCTGCATTGTGTACAAAAGCAGAGGCTCTGTCGAGGCGTGTGGTTGATAGATCAATAATACACAGTTCACAATGCGCGCGGGATGATTAATGCGGTCACCGGTGCAGTATGCCTGCGCGGAGGAATCCAACCCCATTAATATTCCATCAGGCAGCAATAGTGTTCACCCACCTTGACAAAAACCACTGTTTTGACTCATCTGATGTTCAGACGACATGAGGTATAGCTTAACTGCGATACGCCTCTGATTTGGGGCAGTTAAACTGAGTGTTTGTTTGACATCCATCAACACATCATCATATTTCTGAGCTTACCAAATACTGTTCGAATGGTCACTCGAAACGATGTCACACCTTTTTTTACCTGCTTGGCGAAGTGATAACGCCAGTAACTTAAATTTCTAAAAAAGCAGTGTCTATTCTTAAAAATGTATCTTAGACTGAACTATCAACATAATGTTGTTTATGATCGCAGTGATTTGAAAATATTCTTATTCCTAATGAAATAAATCCTGAGCGTCAGAGGTGACATCACATATTTGACGCCTTCACGTAGAAATAAATTGAAACCAAACAATGTATTATTTGTAACATATTATAGAACTAACAACATTTGTACACGAATCCGGGATTGTATCACAGCCACAGCGAGCTATCAAATCAAGGATTATTGGGAATTAACGTTATAAAATTATGATAAATGTTAGTCGGTCTTAAGTATTTAGGTAACAATAGCACTGGACTTATATTTCAAAATATGGGTCTGGTGAACTCTGGAGGCAAGTAATCACGTCTCACTAGCTTTACCGCAGTACTAGGGTCCCCGAAGGCATAGAGAGGTGTATCCAAAGAACCCTTTTTCGCCTGAGATACATTTTGGATGCTATGCAACATATACGCCTTTGAATCACTTCTCAAACGTATGCAGTCCTCTCGGTGTTTTCTTTTACACCGTAAAGCTCGTGGTGTGATTAAGAGAAATCATTAGGAATTGATTTTGTGTTTAGATGTAGCTATCACTGAATGCAATAGACCCTTTTCTCTTTCGCCTCACGTTGAAAGCTCTTTCAGGCTTGGCGAGAATCCGTCAGTAAGTTGGATTATATATGATAAACGATTCGAGGCATCCGTTGACTTATACCTAAAATGTGTAGGCTGCGTGCGATGCACTGAATACGTGTGTTTATGTTTTGCGACTCTTCATAACCCCAGATAGAATGATCACCGTTTATGAATGGTAACAAATTCACAAGTAAGCCATATAAAATCGCGTGGCGGGGTCTCGGCCTGTTGGCTGTAATACGTAAGATGGGTGAGTTCACAGATCTATTATGGCTGGAGATGATAGATCACCTTTGGGAATCTTTACATTTACATTACAAGTAGCGTTAACTTTGAAACAGGGTTCTACATATCGATTTGCGTAGATCTTCTTAAATCATCTTTCATGTTCCAAATGTAATAAAATAATAACACAAGGATCGTAAGTTTGTATCTTCATTGTAAGAATGGGTCTTTCTGATATTAAGTACAGTAATAAGTCACACCACGTGTTTTACGGAGTAGAAAATCATCATGAGAAAACCTACATACATTTAAGGAGAAATTCTAAGGCGTATGTATAGTCCTGCTTGAGAAACGGCGAAGGACTTGCCATCTATCACATTGGCTCCTAAAACATATTTTCGGCGGAAAGTAGGTACTACGTAGGTATTATACACCTTTGCCTACGCCTTCGACGACCGGGGGAAGGCGACAAGATACATATATTGTATATATTAGTGACAGTTTGCAGTTTAAGTCACGTAAGCAAAAATAAAAATATAATAATATATCCTCACGCCTTCCCACAAGGGTCCCCGAAGGGGTAGGCAGAGGTGTATAGGTAATACCCACACACCCACTTTCCGCCAGAGGTATATTAGGTGCCAACGTGACAGATGGCGAGTCCATCGCCGTTACTCAAGCACGATATACATACGCCTTTTTGAATTTCTTCTCAGACGTATGCAGGTTTCCTCTCGATGTTTTCCTTCACCGTAAAGCTCGTGGTGTGACTAATCACTGTACTTAAGTTTAGAAAAACTCATTGGTACAGTCGGGATTCGAACTTGCGACCTTTGCGTCGCAGGCAACTGCTCGAACCACTCAGCCGCCACGGCACGACTCATATACGAGACGAAAACTGGCGAGATACATACACAATCGTCAACATTTATTTAGGCCCTATAATTAGCTATAGCATGATACATAAACATTGTACAAAGTTGTAATATATATATATACATGCATAAGTAAGTATATCATCCGACTCAGAGGGATAAGCCCACAAGCAGAGATTAGTATTCACACATGCTTGCCAGAAACCATTAAAGGCATCGATATACACATTCGATATTTTACGACATTAGTTTGGATCGCTTAAATAATAGTCGAAGTAGGTAACGAACACCCGACCTCGTGGATATTACAAGCGCATTAATAGCTGGGGCACAGCATTTTTCATTATACCAGCTTATTATTGGAGTGTTGGAGTGTATGAAATGCGGTATACAAATGGCCCCGGCCATACGATACAATGGTGTCCATACTGGGGCCATACATCATACGCGCCGCGCGTAGGCCGAGCGCACACTGCCCTCAGCGCTCCCATACATTTGAATATGTTTTGACGTGCAACTTGCAACAGGCACGTAATTAATTTAAATTTAATCCGACTTAGTTTTCCTTAATTAAGTTTAAGATAAACAACGCAATTTCTTTTTATGCTTTCAATTCTTGTGCGCCCGAGGTGAATATTATCAGCAAGATAATTGAATTAACAAAATGTGGTCTCGTATTTTGTTTCCGCGTATTTATTAATACAATTTGGTAAACGGCAATGATCAATAATACATTATTAAAATATCGTATTCAATAATTTGCTGATAAGGAGACGTCACCAATAATCAATCTGGTGATGGTCCACCATCTTTATAAGTGAGCACACATATTTTACTCGCGTGTTATTATATATATATATCCTCACGCCTTCCCACAAGGGTCCCCGAAGGGGTAGGCAGAGGTGTATAGGCAATACCCACACACCCACTTTCCGCCAGAGGTATATTAGGTGCCATAGTACATGTAAATAAAAGTACATAGTACGCGTAAAATATATACAACAGTTCCTATCCACAAGATTGTTTTATGCTTGTCGAAGACGAAAACCACTATAATATTTTTTCCGGATTACTGAATTGGTAGGGGGAGATGCAAAATAAAAATTAATTTTAGCTAGAGATGGGCGCTAAGGTAACACGATGGTCGTAATGGGGCTTTCACATTAGATAGTATTTTCGTTCTTGAAGTATGTCATACTCATTGAGCGATAGAGTGTGCCTGCAATGTAAACAGTCCTTAATAAACGTTCAAAAGGGTGTAAAGGTAGTGTGAAGGAGGTCGGAGGTGTAATCCCCGCGTTAGCGTCCGTTTCGAGGGATTAGCTCGGGCCATGTAATTTATCAATTGGTGTCTGCGGCCCGCTGCGCTCGCGCCTTGAATAACTGCCCCACTCTAGGTACTTATACACTTAAACAGAATAATTACGGGGATATTGTCACGCTAAATTAAAACTATTTAATATGTAGTAAATCAAAAATAGACCCATGGTGGCCGAGTGGTTTGAGCAGTTGCCTGCGACACAAAGATCGCAAGTTCGAATCCCGACTGTACCAATGAGTTTTTCTGAACTTAAGTACAGTGATAAGTCACACCGCGAGATTTACGATGAAGGAAAACATCGTGAGGAAACCTGCATACGTCTGAGAAGAAATTCAAAGGCGTATGTATAGTCGTGCTTGAAAACGGCGATGGACACGCCATCTGTCACGTTGGCACCTAATATACCTCTGGCGGAAAGTGGGTGTGTGGGTATTACCTATACACCTCTGCCTACCCCTTCGGGGACCCTTGTGGGAAGGCGTGAGGATATATATATATACTTATAGGTAAACACAGCCTGCTTAATATTTATTGTGTACATCTTGTTATTCATTGTAAAGTATGCAAATACAGGGGTCTAGGCTCCGAATATGATTTTGTCCCATTCGGTGTCGAGACCCTTGGTCCGTGGGGTCCTAGTGCCACAAAGCTATTTAAAGACATAGCAAAAAGGTTGGTCGACATCACAGGAGACCGAAGAGCTGGCAGCTACCTCGGACAAAGAATTAGCCTAGCTATTCAAAGGGGGAACGCTGCCAGTATCTTCGGAAACCTGCCTAAAGGGACTCCTTTTAAGAATATTCTTTAGTTATTATAAATTATTATTATTATTATTTTCTTTTTAGTAGTAAGTAAGTAGCTACTAGTACCTATATATTAATTTTATAGTTATACCTCAATAAATTTATTGTATATACATAGAACATATATATATGATATATATATATATATATATATATATCACGCTTTACGCTCCTCAAAAGGGTGGGCAGAAGTGTGTACGTAGTACCGATACACTCGCTTTCAGCAGAAGGTATTAAGCAGTCAACGTGACAGATGGCGAGTCCATCACCGTTACTTTTCCACGACTATGCATACACCTTTGTATTTCTTCTCAAACGTAAGCAGGTGTCTCGATGTTTTCCTTCACCGTTAAACTCGTGTTGTGACTAATCACTGTACTCAGGTTCTGAAAAACTCGTTGGTACAGTCGGGATTCAAACTGGCAATCTTCCAGTCGGTTTCGGCCACCGCAACTCTGATAGGTAAATGGATCCGGTGAAAATTGTGTTATGGTAACTAGACTACTTATATAGGTAGATATATAAAAAATACATAGGACATTCGCGACTAAGGTACAAATACTCGTGTTCATCACACAAATATCTGCCCTCGGCAGAAATCGAACCTGCGGCCTCAAAATTCGCAGTCAATGTGTAAACAATAAATACATATCATCACGCCATGTCCCTAACGGGGTAGGCAGAGAGTATAGAGTGCCAGTTCTTTCTAGACTTACATACCTCTTTCGCTTCGTCCACATTCATCAGTCTCTTCATACATGCTCGTCGTTTTCGAGTACTCTTAACGTTCCCGTCCTTGAGAGTTCGATCTATTAAAACAATAGATATAGTAATATATATATATATATATATAGTAAATAAAGTAGAAACAATAGATATAGTATATAAAGTAATAGATAGAATAGTGTTAACAATAGATACTATAAGTTAGACCTAGACGGCGATGGACTCCCCATCTGTCACGTTGGCACCTAATATACCTCTGGCGGAAAGTGGGTGTGTGGGTATTACCTATACACCTCTGCCTACCCCTTCGGGGACCCTTGTGGGAAGGCGTGAGGATATATTATTATTATTATAAGTTGGACCTTTTACAATTACATTTGCACAAAATTCATCGGAATTAAAGCAGGTGGCAAGATGTCTCACATGAGTTCGCTCACTCGAATAAGCCAGACTTGCATAGTTTGCGTTGATATTTGGTGTTTAAATATACCTAAATGTACATGAAGAAATTCATAAATGTGATATTTTTACAAGTACCTACCTATATTTTAATACTTGTAGGAATTGAACTAAGCTATATATAAAACCTATATTGCCAATAATTTTCATGATGGTACTTATATATACATATAAGTTATAGCCTAGCTTAAACAAGCTTACTTTTGTAATATAACTGCGAAAACATGCTAATGGTTGTAACTTAAATATTGTTTATGTAAATTTAGATTAGATGTAACTATATGTTTTCCTATTAAAATAAAATTAAAAAATAAAAATAAAATAACACCTTAAAATGATTTAGAAAAGCGAAATTCCTTGTCCCGTGAAATGTTATCGCTCGGTAAAGCTATATTCTGCAAGTAAGGTTAGTGTGTCGCCCCATTTGATCAGCCCTGGAGTACTTGCATCTAAACCACAAAGGGTGTAGATACTTTACCTTTTCTGGGGCATGCTTCTGCGACCTAGATTTAGTCAGTAGTAAAGCCTTCTGGTAGACAAGGTCATCTCTGAAAATTCTGTAGTGAGAACAAAGCCATCTTCTCCTGCAGGACCATCAGGATCCCCATGAAGAACGCGGTCCCCGCGACATGGAAGCGGGACGATGGTCTTTGTCCCCTAAACTCCTCATATCAGCTAAGGTCAGTGCAATAAAAACAAACACAACATATATATTGTAAGTTGTTTACGATTGCAAGTACAAAACACCTGCCTGGCTGACACCGCTAGAGAGGTCATGTTTGCAGTAGGACTGGATACAAAATATTATTGTATCCATTTATTAATTAAACAATAGGTACAAACATACATTCGAGTATCTTCACGCCTGCCCATCAGGGTCCCCGAAGGAGTAAACCCACTTTTCCACCCCACAAACACCTAAATATGCACAGATTTTTATTTTTCATTAGATAATTACGTGTTATTATGTGGGTACCTATACACCTCTGCCTACCCCTTCGGGGACCCTTGTGGGAAGGCGTGAGGATATATTATTATTATAATTACGTGTTGGTAATTAATATTACCTTTAGGTATAATTAAGAAAACCATTTTTTTTTAAGGCCGGTGTTGTACATCTACTAAACGTACATAATTCACTTTTGGTGCTATTAATGTACAATAGTTTGGTTTAAACTAGTCTATCGCCGTTTGTTGATAAATGACAGCCATTTACCATACGTTTGAATCGCGTTGATATCGATAAACGCAGTAATTTATTTGGTAAAAGAAACAGCAAAAACATCAAAGGGAATAAAACGAGTATTATTTTAGTGCGAGCGGCTCGCATCACCTTGACGGACCCGACTTGCCTTGCTTTTTATACCGATGCCTCGACATAAAAACTATACAGTTTTTTTATTGAAAATACATCACGTCGTAGGTATGTTTATGAATAACAGTTTTTTAATGGTCATGTCGTACGGTTTGATTTATTTAATTATTATCCACTGTCTAAAGCAGAAGATATTATATTTTATATAGTAGTAGTAGGGCTCGCCCAGTATAACGTACGCATCAGGTGACCTGATTACATGGAAGCACCAGCCAGGAAAATATCGAGAGGAACTGCATACGTTTGAGGAGAAATTGTAAGACGTAGTCGTTCTTGAAAACGGCGAAGGACTCGCCGCTGTCACGTTTTTTAAATATATCTGCAGTGAAAAGTAGGTGTGTAAGTACTAAGCACACCTGCCTACCCTTTCGGGGACCTACGTGGGAAGGCGTTGAGATATAAATGCTATTCATAATAAAATAAGAAGTCTAATAATTTGGAACTACCTGGATCAAATAGATCGAACTCTCAAGGACGGGAACGTTAAGAGTACTCGAAACCGACGAGCATGTATGAAGAGACTGATGAATGTGGACGAAGCGAAAGAGGTATGTAAGTCTAGAGAGAACTGGCGCTCTATACTCTCTGCCTACCCCGTTAGGGACTTGGCGTGATGATATGTATGTATGTAATAATTTGGAACAATTCCCCAAACATTGTTCACTATATGTCATTGCACGCTCGTAAATACAATATACATATATGGTAGCCATATGTACCTATACTCTATAATAGAGATATATTAAATGCCAAACATAATAATATTTAAGTAGGTATGTCAGATTGTACATTAATCTAAGCGTAAATTTTTCGATTATAATATTTCAAATCGTTTTCTCATCGATCGAATCAACTTTAATAGTATTTATAACGACCTAAATTTCAATGTATATTGATACATAATGACATGCCGACCTATACATATATCTGTATCTATATTATCTGTTTAATTTTCACAGATACCTATAATACTCCTTTCATGCATTTTCATAATCATATTTGTGAAGTCGTTTGTTTTCCGCTGACTTTCTGCGTGACGGGCTTCTGCCCAACTGCCTAGATCAAATCGATCGGACACTCAAGGATGGCAACGTCAATAGTACTCGAAACCGTTGAGCAGGTATGAAAAGCCTGATGAATGTGGATGAACTGAAAGAGGTCTGTAAGCTTAGAGTGAACTGGCGCTCTACTCACCCTGCCTACCCCGTGAAGGACTTGGCGTGATATATATGTATGTATGTATGAATAAGTGTTCCTTTAAACTGGACTGTCGACCTATTGTGTGAAATACAGCGTGTTTTATAAGAATGTAGGTCGTGTAGAGCGGGCGAGCGCGTGTGAAACGCAAACTGAGCCGCCGCACCAGTTGACGTCTATATTACCCACGCCTGACCCCCCCACGGCGATCAAAGAACGACTCTATAACACAAACAATAAGTCACCTAATAGCCGAGCACACGTGTGTGTACAGAGTGGTGTTTGCGATGCGCAAGAGTCACTTGTGTCAATTTCTTTCAGTGGTACCGCTGGAAGGTTCTTTCAATGGCGCGGCCGTGCTCAAACAGTACTGAACAAACAGCGCGGCTGCTCGATTTGCGCTATCTACTTATTTGTCAGCATTTACTTTGTGTTAGTCATTTATATTATAATTTATGGTTTTTAAAGCTTACAATTATGATGAAGTACTTCAATTCAGGCAGCTTTACTTTTTTGCAGGAAAACATCGAAAGGTAGCCTGCATTCATGCTAAGAATAAATGCTAAGACGTACGAGTATACTACACACAGGTACATCTTAGTGTTCTGATTGAGTATCTAAAGCGAAAAGAGGGTCTTGTGTTAGTTAAGTATACCTCTGCCTTCGGGGAAGGGCAGGAAGAGATGAAGATATATTAACGGCATTTAACAGAGTGTAATGACATAATATTATTTTATAATACGATACATGAAGAAATATTTAAACATTCCATCAAATACTTTCCTGGTATGTTTCCAGTGCTTCCGAGATCACCAGGTAATTGCACCTGCTGCTCAAGGACGAACTTGAAATATTTCTAATAATCACGAAATTTTCCATGACAAGTTTCATATCTTCACGTCGTCTCTAAGGAAACAGAGATCCAAAAGCACCTCATTGGAAACGATTAAGGTCCCATAATAACAGATGGGTCGGTGGCTGTTTCTCCAATTTTGAATGCAGAATGTGCTAATTATTAGCTATTCTTGGAACCACATCACCTGCATACAGAATACATACAGACATAATTCATAGTAGAATACAGCGTCACTTCACTCTTCACATACAGACTTCATGTTTACAATCGCATCAATGTGAATGTCTTCATTGCGGATTTGCGTTATACGGCAAGAGAGTGCATCTTACTGTACGTTTCACGTTATATTTGAGAATATATTTATTTACATCAAAAAATATGCATACTAATATAATAAGGAGGAATGATTTGTATGTAACTATGTTTGTAACGAATTGGCTCAAAAAGTGCTGCACCGTTAACGTTATACGCAGTTGATTTTGTATGTTGTTCTATCTGGGTGTTACTTAACGTCTGCAAATGAAGTAACAATAAACAATTTGAGGCGTGCGCACACAATAGAGGTCTTAGGTAAAAGAATAGCTCATGAATGGCTGCGCAGGCGCAGGTGTGGAGGCGGCCGCGCACGAGCGGCGGCGCCCCGCTGCGCCCACCCGCTCCATGCTCGCATATCGACGCATCGATACATCGTTTACACCAACATTGAACAACTCATTATCAATATATCCGATTGTTTCAAGCCAACACTTCATATTGTTCAAGACCCACCCGAGGTAAAGATTGTTGTTCGAACTGCGATTTCTAGTAATATTTTGTTAATAATTATTAATTATATATTGGAATGACTATTGATTCGTTCTGAATTTCCTATATTAAGGGTTGGTTGTTTGTCCCACGCTCCACTCGTGCCGCCATGATATGCCTGCCTGCTAGTAGTAACGATCTCAGAGTTCTACCAAATGTATA
>JACCPG010004625.1:0-13263 GCA_016069955.1 Drepana arcuata | reverse complement strand
TTCTCAAATTGCTTGCATATAGTTTTTAATACTTTCTAAACTAAAAATAATTCTGAAACCCTTTTAATTTTCATTATCAAACGCAACCAAAAATCAGAGCTTGATAATTTAATAAATATAAAAAAATCGACAATGAATAAAACTGCCAACCGTCTAAAAATAGCTGAAAAGAAAGCTGCGCGGGAAATCGTTACTTTTTAAACTTCGAATATAGGTCAAACAATGCACGCGATCGCATTTGAACAGCTAGATATTAGAAGTAAATTACTTTTTTAATAAGTACCTAATAGAATTGATGAAAAATATTGCTAATCGATTTTCGCAAATAATGATGCCAATCATCGCAGCGAGCGAACTAAATCTGTTTTTGGATGAGTTTTGGTATGTGTGCGGCGTCACTGACTGAATGTCATTGGATTTATAAATACGATCAGCTCCAGAAATAGGTGGCTACAGGTTTTCCAGGCGTACCGACTAAAATAAAGCAGGCTGGATTCGTTAACAATAATATTGTCTTTGCTTTACAAGTGGGTGCGTGGATTTATAGTGAGTTGCTTGGCTTGTGCTTTTTTTTTAATAAGTGCAATGGATGACGATGATATTCAACAGTTTTCCTTACGCTGGCACAACCATCAGGTAGGTAAGTAGTTATTTTAATAGGCACACCACTGTGGCACAGGTACACAACTATACATCCACTTTTTTATTTTTTTCTGACACGAATCACGCTTTGCCACTTTTGCGTGCCATTTTAAATGCTTTGCTGTTACGAATTTTAGTTAGTTATTTAATTAAGTGTTCACTGATACTGTACAGTTGGTGTTTAAAACTATTTACTGAGTACGTAACGTGTTTGTCCACGGGTTATATCATACGTATTTATGAATAAGAAAATTTGGATTTAGTTGAAATTTTAAAGAAAGATAGCTGTTTTATATACGCTTTATAATGAAAACTTAATGGGACTGAATTACATATAGATACCTCACTCTCCCTCACTACTCATCATTAAACAAACTATGAAGTAAAAAGTAATTCCTTTTTAAACATGTAACACTAATTTAAAAAACGAACGTGTAATTGTAAACCAATGACAACGTTCACCATTAAAACTATTTAGGACACTTATTACTCGAACAGCTGATTGCGAAAATATATGGTATTCACGGTGGATGCGATTGAAAAAGAAACTTTAATACCTACTAAATAGAGATCAATTTCAAATCCCCGAACGTTTTGATAACCTTCTTTTAAAATATCGGGCGGTTGGATATAGTTGAAATATATTTATATTTGCGATATTCATTAACAATTAACATACATACATATCATCACGCCGAGTCCCTAACAAGGTAGGCAGAGAGTATAGAGCGGCAATCCTCCCTAGACTTGCATATCCCCTTTTGCTTCGTCATTCATCAGTCTCTTCATACATGCTCATGTATGAAGCAAGTATGCTCCAAATTAATTATCTAAATATTAATGTATTCCATCCAATGGTTGTCTGGAAGAGATCGCCGAGTGCGATAAGACCGCCAATTGTACTTTTTGCCTATGATGTACTATCTAAATTAAATATAGTGTACAATAAAGCATATAAATAAAAATAAATAATAAAATGCTCGTCGAATTCAAGTACTCTTGACGTTCCCGTAATTGTGCGTCCGATCGATTTGATCCAGGTAGTTGGAACGTGGTCTTCCTCTGCCTCTTCTTGCACACTCTTTGTATATCTGTTTCGTCAATCTTCCTTCACTCATCCTTTCTATATTACCAAACCATATTCATTAACAATTTAATGACATAATTTAATGAACAATTGATTTGGAATTTAAATTTTAGATGAAGTGAATATCTCTTATTTAGTATTTAATAAAAAAGATTCCGATTTGGGACAAACACTGTATATGTAAGTAGTTAGTTACAACTGTTCTTTGTAAATATTGTTAATTGTAAAAAACAAAAAAAAAGTTTTCTTTTATTAACAAAAGTTACATACATAGCAATGATTAAGGTTTGACAATCCTAGTAAGTAAGTAATACCAGAAGCAAGTTGTCTAAAAATATAATATTTTCACACACTCATAACATATAGATAGCCTATGTTTCGATCCAGCTAATAATCTATCTGTGTAGAAAATTTCATTCAATTCCGTTCAGCCGCTCTGCCGGTATTGAGTAACATACATCGACACATACTCATACATTTTCGCGTTTATGATATTAGTAGGATTATACAAGCTAACATAGGTACATAATAAGAAGCCGTGGTGGCCGAGTGGTTCGAGCAGTTGCCTGTGACACAAAGATCGCAAGTTCGAATCCCGACCGTACCAATAAGTTTTACTGAGCTTAAGCACAGTGATTAGTCACACGAGCTTTACGGTGAAGGAAAACATCGAGAGGAAACCTGCATACGTCTGAGAAGAAATTCAAAGGCGTATGTATAGTTGTGCTTGAATAACGGCGATGGACTCGCCTAATCACGTTGGCACCTAAAATATATCTATAGTGGAAAGTGGGTGTATGGGTACTACCAATACACCTCTGCCTACCCCTTCGGGGAGCCTTGTGGAAAGGCGTGAGGATGTATTATTTTATTATATATTATTCCAACATACATAACCCAATTCATCAAAAGAAGGCATTATCAGAATTCTGAGACACAGCTGTTGGCCTAAATCCATGGAAAATCTATTTTCCAAGCCGGTGGCAGATTATGCTACCTTCACAAGTACTTTATCTTTATTTTTACCTTTATTTTCAACTAGCCATCCGTCCCGGCTTCGGATGGACCTACGATATAATTTTTTTTATAAAAGAAAATATAGCTTATGTCACTCAGGGTGAATGTAGCTTTTCAACGGTGTGGGGTGGAAAGATAGTGGGGCGCGTCTTCGTGGATGGCACTATCTATTGTGTAGAAAAGTCGTATGTATAGTCGTGCTTGAATAACGGCGATGGAGTCGCATTCTGTCACTTTGGCACCTAAAATATATCTCTGGCGGAAAGTGGGTGTGGGCCTTCAGGGACTTTCAGCCAAATCGGTTCAGCCGTTTGGCCGTGAAAGAACCGCAAACATCCAAACTAACAAACTTTCACATTTATAATATTAGTAAGATAATAAGATTTATAATCTTTTGCGATAAGGCCGCCTATTGTGCCTACTACATGTTTTTCTTTGTTTTTGTCTCATCTATTTGTTTTGTAAATGAGTGTATTTGTACAATAAAGAATATATAAATAAAAAATAAATATAATTTCTACTTGTAAACCTTTATGTAATACTGTTTTTGCCCCAATTAAATAAAAAGTAAATAAAAAAAACAACCTCTTACAATTTTAGAACAGCGTAATTGGAGCCCTAGGACGGATGCTCCACTCGGGAGCCCTGACAGACGTCATTCTCAGCGCGAGCGGGACTTCTGTAAAGGCGCACAAACTAGTCTTGGCCTCCTGCAGCCAATACTTCGCACAGTTATTCAAGGTAGTTACCCAATTTAAACTAATCTTAGAAGCTTGCAACAGCAGCTGGCTTGAGCGAGGTTGGGATTTTGAAGAAGAAGAAAGGCACGTTGGTTTGGACATATAGAAAGGAGTGAAGAAAGATTGACGAAAGAAACATACAATACCAAAGTGTTAGGAGATGAGAAGAGTGGAGAACTTGCAACTGCAGCTGGCTTGAGCGAGGTTGGGATTTTAAAGATGAAGTAAGGCAGGTTGGACATATAGAAAGGATGAGTGAAGAAAGATTGACGAAAGAAACATACAATGCGAAAGTGTGTGGAGATAAGAAGAGCGGCAGAGGAAGACATTCCAACTACCTAGATCAAATCGATCATATCTTAAGGATAGGAACGTGAAGAGTAGCCAAAACCGGCGTAAGTGGTATGTCAGTTTTGAGATAACTGGCGTTACTCTGACCACCTGAGGGCGTGATTTGTATGTAATATAATAACTAAGTATCTTCCCTCTCACGCCTTAAGGGGTAGGCAAGAGTGTAACATAGGTATGTATATGTAGATTGAGCCCACTTGTAGCAGCTATGAGTTAAACACTTCTGAAGTCGTTGGTATCTTTAGTGACAGTTGATTTTAAGCTTATACAATAATGCTCTGCCTGTTCTTGCACATACTTTTGCTTTGTATATCTGTTTCATCTATCTTTCTTCACCCATCCTTTCTATATGTCCAAACCAGCGTAATATGCCTTTCTTCATGTTTACAATCACGCCCCTTTCAAGCCAAAAATCCTTATGAAGGAGTGGGAAAGATAGTAAGAGACAGAGATGGAAAATGTCCTTAGGTAAGCGACGGCATTGCCGTAGGGAGAGCCATACTACCTTGACCGATATGCCATACTTTTGACCCATCAGGAAGTGGAATCCGACAACAGTAACCTGGTAGTAGTCCTCGGCTGCGAGCCCACGGAGTTGCGCCTGCTGCTGACGTTTATGTACACGGGAGAGGTGACTGCCTCCAAGAAGGTCCTGCCCTGCCTGCTGCGGCTGGCACAGACCCTCAAGGTTTCCGGCCTCACAGATGATACGGTCAGTATCCATTTTATTTAAGTTTCCATTTTATTTAAGTATCCATATCTGACCGTGGAGGCGTGGTTCAAGTAGCTTGCGAGACAAAGGTTG
This sequence comes from Drepana arcuata, assembly GCA_016069955.1. Taxonomy (NCBI): domain Eukaryota; kingdom Metazoa; phylum Arthropoda; class Insecta; order Lepidoptera; family Drepanidae; genus Drepana; species Drepana arcuata. Next base: position 8,621 of record JACCPG010004625.1, on the reverse strand, counting down.
CAATTGTGTGGAGTGATTATACGCACCAAGAACTGTGAAGGAAAACTTCGAGACGAGATCTGAAGAAATTAAAAGTCATTTGTATTGTGTTTGAAAGGCAGCGACGGACTCGCTATTTGGCATTTAAATATGTCTCCGGTGAAAGAGGATGTAGTGACTTTTCTGCCTACCCCCTCGGGGACACACAAGTAAGCATGCAAGGCTAGACGAAGTTAGTGTAAGAATTCGAAATCAAACTCCCACGTTTTTAGGAATGAAATTACCTAGGTGTTGTACCTAAACAATTTAGAAGTATTTATCCTTAATAAGGAAAAAGTATTTATCTAAGAAGCTATGGCCCAACTGACGGTGCTAATCAGCAATTACCGCATCCCATGGACAGTGGCGAATTCAAACATTTACATCCCCTACCGAATTCATAACAAGCACAATTAATGTCAATTTGGACACAAAAAAAAAGTTGGCAGAGCATTAACACGGACCGCATGCCTGACAGTCACGACAGGGATTTAAAAAAAAATCTCTTCGAAGTCCACATTTCAAAGGTTCTCTTCTTCCAGAACTCGACCCTGACTTCAACAGAACCGGAGCCAGAGGAATACCCGTCCCCAATCAACCTTGAAACCAAAGCTGATGCGACCCTCAACGACTCCAGCAACAGTTCTAGGCTTAACTATGACGATGTACTATCACCTAACGACAAAGACTTGGAGTTCCCCAAGGACAAGGACAGGCTGAGCAAACTGGACCAAATAGTTCAGAATCTGTACAGCACGCACCAGATTATTAGTCCGACTAGCGTGGCACCGCCTGGGAATATTGTTGGTAAGATACCACTAGCGCCCTCTGTACGCAAGAACATTGTACTAATGAACAGATGTTATAACGAAAAAATTTTTTAAAAAAAAACTAAAAAAAATACACTTTTTATAGAAAATCCTATAGAAAATGCTTTTATAGAAAAACTAAAAAATAGAAAATACATTTTTAAAATTTTGAATTAAGAATAGTGTAAATAAGTAAAAAATATTGTTTTTGTAAAAAAGCGTGGGGTGCATGGTGTCAATAGTTATAAATATTTTATACAGATATGACACAGATATGAGTAGAAGGACGGGAACGTTAAGAGTACTCGAAACCGACGAGCATGTATGAAGAGACTGATGAATGTGGACGAAGCGAAAGAGGTATGTAAGTCTAGAGAGAACTGGCGCTCTATACTCTCTGCCTACCCCGTTAGGGACTTGGCGTGATGATATGTATGTATGTATGTAATATCTTAAAAAGCACATCGCTGATCCTGATTATCCTAGTAAGGATAACGGGTCAAAATATTGAATTGTCATCGGTCCTTAATAAGTATGCCAAATTTCGAGTTAATCCGACGTTTTGAAGGGGGTTAAAATCATGTTCAAAGATTCCGTTACATACTAACATACATACGTCTCAAGCTAATAAAAGCGTATTAATTAACACGATGATTACTTTAACGGATTTCAATTTTAAATTCGGAATGGAAATAGTTTATGCCTTGAATAACACTATGGCTAGTGAATTAACAAAATTGCAACTTACATCACTGTCAATGGAGCTAGTAGCATTTTGAAACGTTTATATTATCCTACGTACCTATATATACACTCCACTCAACTTTCCGCCGTGAGGCACTCTGCGTGATGGGTGGATCACCAACTAGATCGAATCGAACGGACACTTAAATACGGGAACGTCAAGAGTACTCGAAACCTGCGAGCATATATGAAGAGACTGATGAATGTGGATGAAACCCACCAGTCCAGCCCAGCTCCCTTGCTCGTGATCCAGCAACGCCCTAAGCCGAGGTTCGTACCCCACAGGGGGTCCCCTTAGCTGTGTTGCTTAGAAATAAAGTGCCTGGCTGGAGGCCTAGGTCTCGCCATTGACCGATTAAGTAGCAAAAGTGCCCGAAAGTCACGCTACGAGAGACAATACAAAAAAAAAAAAAAAAAGTGGATGAAACGAAAGAGGTGCCTATGCAAGTCTAGAGAGCTCTGTTCTCTCTGCATACGCCATAGAAACTTGTAATCACCCGTGTCCCTCACGGGGTATGGGTAGAAATTAGAGCGCCAAATCTGTCTAGACTTACAGAATACAATGTGGTAGATGGCGAGTCCGTCGCCGTTAAACCACATTACAAGCACGACTATAAATACGATGCATTCCATGACTGCTCGTTGTGTGACTAATCACTGTACTTAAAGAAAAACTCATTGGTACAGTCGAGATTCGAACTTGGAATATTTGTTTTACAGGCAACTACTCGAACCACTCGGCCACCTTTTTCATTATTTCTGTATTTCTATAAGTAAAGGTGTATAAACCAATTTCAGATACAGAATCGTTCGACAGGAAGTGGCGGGGCTCGGGCTCTGTGTGCACAATTTGCAACAAACGCCTGAGCAACCAATACAACTTGCGCGTACACATGGAGACGCACGCGGGACGCCGACACGCGTGCCGCGCCTGCGCACACGTGTCACGCTCGCGGGACGCGCTCAGGAAACACGTCGCCTACAGACACGCCACACAAACCACAAACAGGCGGGACTGACTGACTTGTACTTTCAACCGAAGAACTTTTGTTCGTAGTTCCTTCCCTTTGCCTCTAGGTATTCGGTGCGATCTCTTTGAACGGTTTTTTTTTTAAATCAATTAAGCAGATGCAGTGTCGGGTTATCGCCAAAATGGCGCCGATACAGTGTGCCGTCAAGAGCTCTTTTCATAGCTGTACATGGACAGTACGTTATATTATTTGCTTCAGTGTAAAAAATTACGGGACAGCGTGCGTAGATCTGCACGTTACAATGTACACAATGTGTACAAAATTATAGTGCTACTTCCACAATTATAGTGCTACTTCCACAATTATAGTGCTACTTCCACAATTATAGTGCTACTTCCACAATTATAGTGCTACTTCCACAATTATAGTGCTACTTCCACAATTATAGTGCTACTTCCACAATTATAGTGCTACTTCCACAATTTATAGTGCTACTTCCACAATTATAGTGCTACTTCCACAATTATAGTGCTACTTCCACAATTAAAGCTTACGGCAATAATATATACATGTCCATTGAAATTCAGGCTACTTGAATAATATTAATAAGCCAACTTAAAATTGATCAAATCACCCACCGAATCCAAATCGATAGCGACTCAAAAAGACATATTTTACACAAAAAAACTGTTATTCAGTTTCTAATTTATTATTATATTTAGGCGTCCGTCTTAGGAATATAATAGCTTCTTGCCTTCATAGGTTCAGGAATGATTGAGATACATCTTACTATCTAATATTATAAAAGCGAAAGTTTAAGTTTGGATGTTTGATGCTCTTTCACGGCAAAACGGCTCAACCGATTTGGCTGAAAGTTGAAATGGTGATGGCTTATATCTAGGATAAGGGCATAGGCTACAATTTAATCCCGAAAAATACATAGGCTACATTTTACATGCGGGCGAAGCCGAGGGCAAAAGCTAGTTTTTATTTATAGAGATTGAAGACGGGACGAATAGTTAAATTTGTAATCAAAACAGATTATTATCAGGATTTCTAAAAGACAATAGGACTGTTGTATTTATCTTAAGTATATATGTAGGTAAAGTGACATAATATGGCTGACATTATTTTGCGCAGTTGGGTTTAAAAATCAAATACTTGATAACTACATAGAAAGGGCATTTCACCAATAACTATCTCGTAATTTCTATAACTATCACTTTTATTTTATCGTTTCTCGTGCCGGAAACTTGAACCACTCCTATGGCGAGACCAATCACCTCCAGCCAGACATTTCTTCTAAGCTAACGCAGCTAAGGACAGCCTAGTGAGAATCGAACCTCGACGTTGCTGGTCGCAAGTCAAGTTCGTGGACCTGGGCGATATTAAATATTCAATCTCTGGTTTTGTGCAAAAGGCGTGGCCAGCGCTTGCAAGGGTCTGCGGAGAGAATTAGGGCTTATTTGCGCCGAACCTCTCATAATTCCAGGTTTTAGCTATGTTATACCACCTAGGCAGCAAAGCGTGCAGTCTACGGACGCCTGTAACGCCAGATTAAGCGTCATGTCGAATTCAAGAGAGCGGCAAGTAATTATCTGGTGTAGGGCTAGAAGCAAATAATTTCTTCCAAGTAATTATAATAATATATTATGACGTCACCAAAGTGCAGAGAGTATAGAGCGCCAGCTCTCCCTAGACTTCCATACCTCTTTCGCTTCGTCCACATTCATTAGTCTCTTCATACATGCTCGTCGGTTTCGAGTACTCTTGATGTTCCCGTCCTTTAGCGTCCGATCGATTTGATCCAGGTAGTTGGAACGTGGTTTTCCTCTGCCTCTTATTGCTCTATACTCTCTGCCTACCCCGTTAGGGACTCGGCGTGATATGTATATATGTATGTATGTACCAAAGTGCATGATTGTTCCTAGAACAATACCACCTGTCTAGTCAAACATTACATACACCAAGACTTTGTATGTAAACCTATGTTAACTCATTTAATTAGTTTAAGTCGTATGGAATGAAAAGACATGTTACAGTTTAAAAAGACATTTACATAATTGTTTTTTATTTATATAAATTATACGTTCAACTGTTTTTTTATTATTTATTTCCTCCTTTCCCTTCCTGTATTTTAGAAACAGACGACAGATTCAATCTATATATATAAAAATGTTATGTTGGTTTGTGTACGCTTCAAAAACTCGAAAAGTTCTGCACCGATCGAGCTGAAAGTTTAGCATGATATATAATCCGCATCAAGGATTGTTTTATCTATTTTTTGCATCAGTCACATTACACAGCGAAGCGTGGCAGGCTACAGCTAGTATGTTAATAAAAGATTTAGAGCCTCAAAGGACCAAATTATATTCGTTATTTTTTCTAGAGTTCCGGATCGAAAAAAATATTATTGGTCCTTCGAACAAAAATTTTTTTCACTCATAAGAACATACATATGCTCAAATCAATACTGTTTTTAGTAGTTCTATTGATTCTTCCAGTTCTTTGAGCACGTCTTCGTTATTAATTATTTACACACACAAGCTTACTTCTAATATTACAAGTATTGAAATACTATTAGAGCCGTGGTGGCCGAGTGATTCGAGTAGTTGCCTGCGACGCAAAAGTCGCGAGTTCGAATCCCGACTGTACCAATGAGTTTTTCTGAACTTAAGTACAGTGATTAGTCACACCACGAGCTTTACGGTGAAGGAAAACATCGAGAGGAAACCTGCATACGTCTGAGAAGAAATTCAAAGGCGTATGTATAGTCGTGCTTGAGTAACGGCGATGGACTCGCCATCTGCCACGTTGGCACCTAATACACCTCTGCCTACCCCTTCGGGGACCCTTGTGGGAAGGCGTGAGGATATATATTGAAATACTCGTGTTCAACACACTAATATCTCACCTCAGTAGAAATCAAACTCGCGACCTAAAGCTTCGTTCCACTAGACCAGGCGGCAATATTTAATTATTACGATACTGTACTATTTGCTTATACTGATATAGATACCGAGTGAAATGCAAAAAGGATAATAATGACATCGAAAAACATACTTTTTGATATTAAAACTCAAATAACGCTGGCACGATATAATAAGGTTTTTTAACGTTATGAACTAGGCTTATGAGTTGGTGTTAAAATAAATGCCAAACATACAAGTGTATACAATTTTATTATATCCATCGCTTTATATACTTCATTTTAGTAGAAATCACATAAAAACGAGACAAATAAATATATCAGAAATTAGTACAAAAATACTGGTTAGAAATTTCATCGTTTAATTTAGGAAGACATTCTTCTTGATAAAGATTTCGACCTTTTTGGCAAGGAAAATCAAAGAAAGATTATCTCCCCAAATAAAACATTCATAATATAGCACTTATTACAATATAAATAAAACTGAAGTTCCAACACTCGTATGAGTTTTGACAGGTATAAAAATGTTTAATACAAAAATGGACTGCATTGTATTTAGCTAAAAGGAATACACACCAAATGTAGAAACCTACCATAAACATAGATATTATAGTCTGCGCGGAACTAGTTGGCCGCGCCTAGGTGAGCGGTGGGACGGAGGGCGGGGTCGCTTGCTGTCACTACTGAGTACAGACGCACATGAAATTTCAATAGCAAGATAAGTCTGAAGACAAGTGAAAAGAAATACATATATAAACAAAAATGACTCAAATCCAGTCTGGAATCGAGTTATTAAGAGGATATGTCACAATAGCTATAAAACTTGTTTTCGGCGTATTTAAAATGACTACATAATTACAATAAATTCGAAGTATTCAACTGTTTTTTTTTATATTGACACGTGTTCACACGTCACATTCTACGTCACTAGGTATATATCTGACACAGGATCACGCCCCGATTGCATGCATTCGTGGAATATATTGCGAAATGAGGGAATCGCTGAATCTACAACACGAGGCCCCGCGGACAGACTACACTTCAATTATAACCTCGATTGTCGTCAGTCTTATAGATTGTAATTTCTTAATTAATTAAATTCTTTTAAGTAAATTGTTTTTTTTAGTCCTCCTGCGTCGGAACACGTAATTCATGATATATAAATTTTCTTATTTATTGTGCGATATCTCGAGATAGGTAAGTCACCACTGTTTGTAACCTCATGTGCGTTGCTTTCACTAAGCAACCCGCCGCCTCACCCCCTCCCCCCAACTAAGGCACGACCAAGTACCTAGTCTATAATAAAAAAATCTCCATTTTGCCGAGATCGGGTGAAAAAATAGTCCTTTTGTTTTAATACTACATTGGCAACTAGCACACGGCTACCTTACGTAGCCTACTTTCATATACCAGAGGTATCAACAGTGCGCTTACGACCTGACGTTGAGGGGATCGCTGTACGGCAGGGAAAGATTGAACCACTGCTAGCACAGGGCGACCTGCCTTATATACTATATAAGCTCTATATAAATATACATGTATATAATATAAATGTATACAGTATGCAAAGAGCCCTGTTCGATCTATTAGCAAAAACTATTTCAATTCAAGTTGAAAAACGAAGACCACTCATCGTTGTACACGTTTGCATCTAAATATAGCTCAGCGAAGAGAGGGTGTTACACCTCTGCCTACCCCTTGAAGACCTTTTTGGAAAAGCGAACATTGAACATATAAGTACGTCTTTTAGATGCAATTTTTTTGTTCACAAATTTCCCTGAAATCGGGGACATTTTAAAACATCTTGAGGACACCAAGTAATTAAAACTTTTTTTTTCTGAAACTAATCCACCGCGGACTCAATTACACACTGCACATAAAAACTCCGATTAGTAAAACTAAATGAAAGCAAAACTATATAACACTGAAAATGCAATTGTTCTTAAATACCAATAAACTTTCAAGAACATGACTGAAAGCTTTAACTTAACTTGAAGCAAAATAAATATGTTAGTCATTAATCTTAACGTTATAATTATGTAAAGCCTACTTTAAAGTTTTGTTATACGGTACGGTTTGTGGGGGGTGTCGTTGAATGATGATTAAGACGCCATATTGGACAGAAATTTCAACTCAATATTAGAAATAGACATAATATAGTGGGAACCGATTTATCTTAATTAATAATTCAAATGATTTTTAATATCGTCACTAGCAAGTATATGGAAGAGGCAGCTATAGTCAGTGCTATCCACGAAGACGCGCCCCACTATTCTGCCTTATAGTTTATAGTGTAAGTGTGCAACTTTCCACTAATGTTTGAGTATTGTCGGTACACACTGATTACCTATGAGCACACGCACACTACAATGAATACACTCGGGTCATATTGCACGCATCCCGCGTCCCAGTCGACTAGATAGTGGTGGGGCATGTCTTCGTGGATGGCACTATCTATACGATCCAACTATGTATGTATGTATTTCACTCAGGGATGGGAACGTCAAGAGCGAAACGAATTCATCGACAAACGTCATGATTCATAATAGAACGACGATTCCCTTTGACTTCCAGCATAACTTATACTTGATAGCAAAATGGACAGTACAGGAATTTAACCTTGGAACAACTCCACACATTCTAGAGTCCACGATACATACTTATCTTACTAATATTATAAATGTGAAAGTTTGTAAGTTTGGATGTTTGCGGTTCTTTCACGGCCAAACGGGTGAACCGTTGAAATCGATGGCTTATACCTAGGAACAGGACATAGGCTACTTTTTATCCCGAAAATTCAAAGTTCCTACAGGAATAAAATTTGCCTTATTATTAGTAGTAATTCAGATTTGCATCAAAATGATATATCAATACTCCTTAGTGCTTTTGATTTAAATTACATTTTATTTTGACACATGTTTGACAACTCAATCCTGTCATGTCATAAATTCCAAATAGTTCGATGTTTCAATGTTATAAAGGTGTAAGTTTGTATGTTGCTCTTTCACGGCATAGTGACTGAACAGATTCTAGCAGGAAAATATTGTAGCTACTTTTTCGAACTCCACGCGGGCGAAGCCGCGGGCATAAGCTAGATATATATATATATATATATATATATATATCTAGCTAGATATATATGTATACATA
>JACCPG010004622.1:0-36724 GCA_016069955.1 Drepana arcuata | reverse complement strand
CTTGTGTTAATCCATAGTGCACGTACAGTCGTTCATCATCCCTTATCACATAGGTCGATATCAAGTCATACAATCATCTTGGGTCATATAGATATACGTGACGAACATTTGTATCAACTTGTAGGGGATTAGGGTGTAGTATACTGGTGTAGATAAGGTTTTATTTATGCAACACATTTGTTGTCTAACGAAGATGTCCGTATAATTAATATAACAGCAAACATATATACATATAAGTATAGTTCAAAAATAAAATGCTCCAAATTTATTAATCAAGATTCAAAGGTAAAAACAAAAAAATCTAAATAATAAATTCAGAAGTTCTTATATTCAATAATGGTTTTCAGTATTAAATGGTCGCGTTTTAATTTTAAAAAGCGACATCTTGTGTCAAACAAATGAGTTAAATTTAACTTTTTTACGGAGCATTTTACAATTATTAAATACGGATATAGTAATTGTGATGCTAACTTAAACCAGATTGCCAGAATTTTTTATATTTATAGACCACATACATCTGTGTTTAGGGCCGTATTAGAAAATGAAATAAGATGTGTCTTAGACAAGTTTTAATCAATAATACCTTCCATACAATTTTAAATCGATAATGTGCGCGTCGAATTGTGTCCACGTTAGCACGTCTGTATTTGGAAATGTTGGAGCGAACAGCTTGTAAATGGAGTTTTTTTTAATAAATAATTCTCCCCGTGTCGTCATTTATCATCTCCTCTCGACGTGATATTACTTTGTGAATTGGGTACCTCTTGACTTTCTCTGCGTATATATTACTTCGATACAATTTTAAAAGGTTATTTTCTTATTACTTCAGACAACGAGAAATTCGGAAACAAGCTCTTTTCGTTCCTTAACTTGTAATACGTACACTTATACATATTATTTCCAAGCCAAGTTCCATGCTGGGTTGGGGTAGAGAGAGTAAAGTTTTTGATATATGAATGTTTCATTGTGTCTGTTTGCCATATTCATATTGATGAATAAACCTTAAATACTCCAGACCCTATTTATTGGAGTAAATTTTGTGCGTTGCTTCGCTCAAGTTAATGCAGTTTCCTCTCAACGGTTGGGTGGGCAATGAGCGATCATTACTCATAGTGTTGTTAGCGTCAATACGCAGTGGTAATCGCTTACCATCAAGCGCGTGCACTGTTTGCACCTTAGTGGTATAAAAAAACATCCAACTCCAAGCGTCGTGTTCTGTCCATGTCAGTTAGTGGTATCTAAAAGCAACTTTTGTATCGGTCCGAAACAATAACGCACCCTTATAAATTTTTCGTATTTCTGACACCATAATATATGCAAAATTTTAGTTCATCGGAATTTTGCATTTATAATATTACTTAAGAACGTGGTCTGTCAGTTTAGAACTGGTGCTGTACCTACTCTCTATATTATTTATTTATTTTTTATTATATTATGATTTGTACATATGTATGTGTATACTATTAGCTTACATAGTTGGTAACGCTTATTATAATTAGCGAGACTCAACGCAATACTTGACAAAAGTATATTTGCCATGCAAGTTACATTCCCAATTCAACGGTATTTCCAAGTCAGAATGACTAGCTTGAATCTCGTCCAACAGGCAGCGTCTCAGAGCTCTAAAACAAAGGTTATAGTCGCGATCGATGCTCCTACGCCCCGAGCTCCCGACAAACTGGCGCCGCTTCACTTCGATCTTGGCTTTGGAACTTGCTACAAAAACTTATCGCTTTATCGGTTTCGTAATAACTAGGGACGTGAGTTCCCTTCGCTAATAGCCTTGGCACTAACCTGGCAGTCCTAAGTGTAGCTATAGATATGTCTAACTAGGGCGTAGGCCAAGGCCCAGATGAGGGATCAATACCTACTCGATTCGATGCGACCGACTGCGTCTGGTCTCTAGTGTTCACTAGTTCTTACGCTACGATAAGAATTTACTTGCATTGTACTATTTCAGAAGCCGTGGTGGCCGAATGGTTCTAGTTGTCGCCTGCAACACAAAGTTTGCAAGTACTAATCCTGACTGTATTAATGACTTTATCTGAAGTTAAGTACACTGATTAGTAACACTACTTAAAAGTTTTATTTATAACATCACGATCATCACAGTGAAGAAAGATACCGCGAGGAAAAACCTGCATACACCTGAGAGGAAATTAAAGTATCTACGTATGTGACGTCTTCAATGTTCATCCGTCTTGTTGGCACCTACTTACATGTATCTGTGGCGAAATATGCGCGCTGTTACATATCCGTATTCCTTTTCCGGTACTCTTGTAGGAAGTCGTGAGAATAGATGTAATTAATTTGCATATTTATCGCCCTCTTTTGAATTTGCTGAATGGTGTAAATAGAGTCGTTAAGGTCGTATTACTTTCATTAGGTCAGATTGAGTTCTATGGAGATATTATATTAATGTAAGAGAGGTAGGGCATAACGGGTTTTCCGTTCGAATTTGGAACTGCCCGACTGGGACAGGACCTCCACCTTATACAAGTCCGTAGCCAAATAACACAATTTATTGTGTTGTGTTCCTACGCGGTGAATAAGGTTTCCAGTAATGAGCTGCTTGGGGAGGGGGGAGGATTGTTGTATTTGTTGGCTTAGTCCCATTATGCTGCCATCACACTATAACTCTCCGGAAACAGAGTGGCAACGCGCAAGTGATACTTCGGTATCGTGAGCGTAAATAGGCTACGGTAACCGTTTCCCTTCAGGTGGGCCGTATGCTTGTTTGCCACTCTTGTTGTATAAAAAAAAGTTAATTTAAAAAAACACTGCTTTTATCTTCACCTTTTTAACCAGCCAGTATTTCTAGTAGAAATATTGATAGATTTTTTATAGTTGTTCCGTTTTAACGTATTTTAAACATGATCGTCATCAATTTATAAATCGCCAATTAGTGAGAATCAAGATGATAGCTTCAAAGAGGAAATATATATCCTCACGCCTTCCCACAAGGGTCCCCGAAGGGGTAGGCATAGGTGTATAGGTAATACCCACACACACACTTTCCGCCAGAGGTATATTAGGTGCCAACGTGACAGATGGCGAGGAAACTAACGTTGATAAAAATACCGTGGATTTTCATCTTGTTTTGAAAACGGGAATGTTAATTGAGGATCTCTTTTGGGTCGTAAATTTTTTATTCATATTTGATCTGATCTGACTTGATCAGTCAATAGTCATTCCAATATGAAATCTATTTGTGAAACCACAAATAGATGTTACGTATCAATCTCAAATCAAATCAATCTCTCTGAAGTTGAACCTACCTGAAGTTCGTGCGGTGTCATTTATGTTGTCTATGTTTTTGACAAGTTAATTGCTTAACGTCGTAACCATATCCTTCATGGAATAACTGTCTGCTTGTGTGCTTGGTAATAATCTCCCGTCGTGATGATCCAGGAAGCCCAACCACTTAGCAGATAATATATTTCTTAAATATATAATAATACATCCTCACGCCCACAAGGGTCCCTGAAGGGGTACGGGTACGCCGTTACTTAAGCACGACTGTTACAGAAGTCTTTGAATTCCTTCTCAGACGTATACAAGTTTCCTCTCGATGTTATGCATCACCATAAAACTCGTGGTGTGACTCATCACTATACTTAGGTTCACTTGCATCTTTGTGTTTCCGACAATTTCTCGAACCACTGGATCCACGGCTATAATTCTTATTGCTTGAAGTTCATGTGAATAATTAATAAATAATTGATCACATGTTGAAGATCGAATTCAGACTCTGGAACAACAATAATTGATTAGCTTTTAGTCTCCTTTGCAATGCTACAAAAGACTTTTACGCAAATGTAGAACGTGACAAGGTTTACGTTCTTTGCAAATAGCTTTTTAACATATCATCTCGATGCGTAACGAGCTGACAAATCAGAAGGAGCAGTATCTAACGGCCATCAAATTAAAATTAAACCCTGGCTTGTGATTGGTAGCGCTAGTCGCGGCGGCGCGGAGACGCGATCAATACGCGACTCGTTACGTAACCGAGGCACACTGCCGCTACAGAACTTTGATACCAAATCCTCACTCTACTGTGATATTAAGGTGCATTTTCCTTCGTAGCCCATGTTTATGGCGCACAGTCTAGTTTAAATTAGTTGAACAAACTTGTACATGAGCTGCTGCATGCAACATGGTATGGTGAATTTTGTGGTCACCTTCAATAGGTCAAGAGAGAAAGCAAGCTTGTACAATGATAAACCTAGAAGTTATAATATTAGTAAGTTATATTATCCGGTAGTATTTATTTCATAGTAATCTTTGATTCTTGTAAAAATTGGTATTATGTATATCTCAATATTCAACTAATTTTATGAAATAATCCGACTGTAAGGAATCCTTAATCGGACTGTTCTTAAACTTTGGGCTTTCGGTTTAGAGTCTGCGTATGATTTTTGGAAGCACTGGAGTGTACAATATTATACCCCAGTCACTGGTTGTCAGAAAAATTTCATGTAATGCTGTTATCTTTGAACATCCATAAAGTCGACTTTCACTGAGAATGACCTGTTATCAGGAACGTCTCAGTACCACTGAGTTATCACGGAAGCTTAAAGATAATGAAAACGAATATCATAAATTTTAAGCCACTGTCTAAAATTAAAGGGTCATTTACGGTCAAATTAACCACAGTTAAAGGCAAAAATATCAAAATCAAAATATTTTATTCAACGTAAGGGATACAGGGAACAATTATTGAACGTCATAAACTTAATAAAAACTAAAGTTACCACAAGAAATGTGGTTAGTTTTCTTAAAGGTTTTTATTACCCACTGAATGTAGAATATATAATAAATAGATGTAGTAGTGTGATATGCGTAATAGGTTTAATAATAGGTCCTAAACAATGTACTAACACTGACCCTCTCAGCTTTTACCGAGTAAGAAAGGTCCTTATGTTCCTCCAAGGTCGGCAAAGCTTTCATAGGCGACGTTAAACGCTTTCCATCGGGCGGACCGCGTATTACCGTTTACCATTTTAGTGAACAATTTACGAGGCTTGAATTCATGCAGTTAAATCATTGTAAACATGAAGAAAGGGAAGTTACGTTGGTTTGGACATAAAGAAAGGATGAGTAAGGAAAGATTGTAGAAACAGGTATACAAAGCTAAAGTGTTCCAACTAGATCAAATCGATCGGACACTCGATTCCATAGAAACCTTGTGAAAAGTGAAACTTATGATTACACAACTACATATCATCACCCCGAATCTCTAACGGGGTAGGCAAAGACGTCAACAGTACTCGAAACCGGCGAGCATATATGAAGAGACTGGTGAATGTGGACGAAGCGAAAGAGGTATGCAAGTCTAGAGAGAACTGGCGCTAAGGAGACAGAAAGTATATTCTGCCTACCCCGTTATGGTTTCGGCGTGATGATATGTAGCTGTGTTATCTTGAGTATCACTATTCACAAGGTTTCTATGGAATTTCCTAGAATACTTTGTTCTCAAGACAAGTATTGTTATTTGCCCAGGCAATATGGGATCTCGACAATAACGAAGGGCCAATTCGTGATGGGAATTTGTAATTTCGAGTGGACAAGTTCAGCCACTCGTTCGGACCCAGAAGTTACGGGGTCACGTAGCATAGCTCAGTGTCACTTGAGGCGTACCATCGTTGCCTAAATTTAACTAAAGAGTTTGTTTTTCAATTTATATTGTACTAAGTTTAATCGATGATCTAGAGGCACGTACATAATTCGTCCATCAGCCGATTAAATACAGTCTCTGAATGTTTAGTGCAACTATGAAATATATTAAATTGGAAAACGCAGACCAATATTAACAAACATGGGTCAGAACAAAGAAAAAGTATCACTGATGACGTATAGGGAGGTCAAAGAGGTTGCGCTGGACAGAAGGAAATGGGACTGCATCAGAGACGCCGACAAGAGCCCAGCTCTGAAACTTATGATGGTAAGGTAACATTGCCTGCCCCTTCGGAGACCCATGTGAATAGTCTTATTTATTCATCCAGAGTATATGTCGCGTGCAAAATAACAGCTGAGTTGATAATTTAGCTTCATATAAGTATGTCGAAAACGTATCCATCATGAGCTCATAATGAAAGCACACAATATATTCAATAAACGGAGGATTTACATGGAAAATCGCTATCAAAGCCCGTCTCCAAGCATCCACAGTACCTCCACCGTATAAAATTATATTATGTATAGATGCGTAAACACAAAGCGCGCCATATAAAAGGACTTTCGAGGGTCTTCAATATTGTGAATTTACAAGGTTCTCGTTTACAATGGAGTTGACGACTTGAAGATATTTCTCTTCAAAGTGACAATGGACTTTTTGACAAGAATTATGCGCTTCTATAGATATAGTTATGTTGTAAATAAATACGGAGCCTTGTTTGTTTGTTTGTATGCATATTGATGAAGATCGTATTGTTGATAAGAAGAATAATCATCTTGATAAGAATGTATTGTCAGGTCTGTTAACACGCACCTGTGCTAGATTGGATTGAGGGATTTATCTTCACGCCAGAAGATTCCCCGCAGGGGTAGGCAGAGGTGTTGTAACACTGTCTTTTCGCTGTGGGTGGGTAGTTTAGGGGCTCACTTAACTGCCGGAGAGTCCATCGGTGATTCTCGAACCTCGACTATACATTCATCTTAAAATTTCTTTTCAAATGTATGCAGAGTTTCTCTCGATGTTTTCACCACGGCTCATTTTATGTATATTTAAGGTATACTTTCTAAGTGAGATCAATTCCAGAATACCTATGTATATCGAACTAAGCCGAGTTTAATATACTAATGCCTCAAGTACCTTCCATTCTGCTGTAGAGTATCCATCACAGCGCCAGTGAATTATTCATAAATTCAGTGTATCAGCGTGTTTGATCCTGTACTCATGGAATTGTGTACACACGCGTTGAAACTGACTTGTGGAATAACTTTGAGTGGCCTTTGAGGTTGATCAATGAATCAATCTCAAAAGCCATTAATGACTTACTAGTTAAGTACTGTGTAAATATGATAGTGTAATCAGAGGTGAATCGAAAGATTATTAGCTTTTTTTCATCGCATTAGATCTAAGATACTGTAAAGGTGGAAAATGAAAATAAATAGTTTTAAACTAGGTGCTTAGTTTACTGAAGCTTATTGTATCAATATTATAAGTGTGGAAGTTTGTGAGGCTGTTTAAATCAGGAAAGCTTATTACTTCGGGAAAGCTTACGAGAAAGAAATTTTATTCAACGTAAGGGACACAGGGAACACTTATTGAACGTCACATACTTATAATAATATAATAATAATATATCCTCACGCCTTCCCACAAGGGTCCCCGAAGGGGTAGGCAGAGGTGTATAGGTAATACAGGTAATACCTACACACCCACTTTCCGCCAGAGGTATATTAGGTGCCAACGTGACGGATGGCGAGTGCATTGCCGTTACTCAAGCACGACTATACATACGCCTTTGAATTTCTTCTCAGACGTATGCAGGTTTCCTCTCGATGTTTTCCTTCACCGTATAAAGCTCGTGGTGTGACTAATCACTGTACTTAAGTTCAGAAAAAACTCATTGGTACAGTCGGGATTCGAACTTGCGACCTTTGCGTCGCAGGCAACTGCTCGAACCATTCGGCCACCACGGCTCTTACACACACATACTTAATATTAACTAAAGTTACCACCGTACAGAAGAGAAGAAGCTAGAAGAAGGAGCAGAATTGGATATAATTTAACACAGATATAGATTATTAAGTGGATCAGCATGCATATACGTTGTATTCCAGAAGAAATAAATATCATTAAAATACAATTTTATTCGGGTAAAACCGCGGCCACATTTAGTTAAACATAATATAATGGTAACCGCTCAACCACTCCTCCCTTTCTATTTGTTCATTTACTATACCTCAAGTTTAATATTAACATTGTATCCAAATGAAACTGCTAACCTTTTCACAGGAAATGATCGCGTGTCGTTTCTCCGCATTACATGGCGTCTATTAATATCCAGTAATTTATTCCGTCAAGCTATTTTGCTACATTTTCGTCCTCATTATACCACATCTAATGAACCCTAGCGACGCCCCACGAAGAAGTGGGGGGTCAGTCTAGGCAAAATAAAACCTTATTTATGACAAGCAATAAAACCTATCTTATGCCAAAATGGCCAAGTTGAATGCCAAGAACAAGTCAACTTGGCAAAATTACCTTGTTTTGTGGATCTGTAGTCTTCACTAGACATTTACAGGGGACAAATACGATTGCTCTTTTGTCCATTTTCTTCATTGTCGAAAGCCAATAACCGTTACGTAAATAAGTCTCCCGTTCTAGAGTTTCTCGTAAAACTAGGGTAGTTTCGACTAAGCGGCAGCATTAACTGTCCCGTTGTGAAATTAACTTGCTCTCTCCAGAGCGAGTTAAACTAAACGATGTTTTAAATTGAAAGGAGCTTTTCAACTTTAAGATGAACAGTATAATATTGATAACATTAGTTTGTGGACTCTGGATTGTAAAGAGGCATTAGGTAAAATTGGTTTAGCACTTTCCGCCCATAAAGGAATATGATTAAGATTCTTATGTGTAGCATCTTTAAATGGTGTAAAACGAATGTGTTCGCTTAGACCTTTTAAACTATTATGTATATATTTGTAATGTGATGTCGTAACGAACGCCTAAATCGCAAACGCTGGCAAAACCTTGCGAGACAGATCAAGTTACTGTAATGTACTACGGAATTGTATATCTTAAAAAGATCGATAGTATAGTCCGCGATGTTATATATGTTACCTCTAAAGGACCACCATTTTTATCTTCGACATATTATCAGTATCTACATTGCATCTGTGCGAAGCCGGGGCGGGTCGCTAGTTACAGTTAGAATTACTGAATTTCATGCTATATATCCATTATATCCTATTGAATTAACTTTAGCTGATATTAGATATCATGGCTTGATAAGCATTTAATTAGTTTGTGGTGTTGAACGATCGCCTCTGTCGCAATCTGGTTCCTATTGTTTATTAATTACCGAACAGTTGTCTTTCCTCCCACAAGCAAAACTAACATCAAAATACAAACTCCAAACACTATTATAGGAGAGCATAGACATCTATACCGTGTTAAAAGTATTCGTAGAGGCGCTACGTCGTAGATGCTACGCGGCGGTCTTGGTGGAATACTATAGTGCTACGTTTTTAAGTGCTACGTATCTCGTAGCATCGAACGTGCATCGTTCTTGAAATAGAATAGGTGTTTTGTGCATGCTAGCATATGCCTTTTTTACAATCGATCAGAAGGGGTAGGCCGAGGTGTTATAACGTCCAAATTTCGTCGGAGATGACTATGATTGCCAGCGTGGCGAGCCTGTCGGCCTCCCTTTTAGTTGTCTTTCATATAATAACTCGACGTGTAAATCATAAAGTTTTGGAAAATTCCTAGGTATATTTTATATCGCAGACTTAAATAAGAAACATTCAACAAAGAGCGCTTCGTTAAACCGAAAGCTTTGAAGATTTCATTTCATAGCTTGCTGCTCCATAGCATCCGCTATAAAAGGCGTGTCCTTTTTAAACTTAAGACAATAAATAAAATGTTGCCATCCCCAAACGAGTTTTCAACTGGAGCAATAACAATGTTTTCCAGTAGCTGGCAACACTTCAGGCTTAATATTAAAGTGTCCGTTACAGTTTACAACGTAAGTATGTATTGTTCCGGAAGCTGGTGGAAAATGCCGTTACTGCATGTATTCGCTAGAAACATACTAATATTATTAATTTGAGGGACTGTAAAGAGGTTTGTGCCTTTTAACGCATTAAAATACTAACTGGATTTTAATTAAACTTTAATAAGAGTGTGACAAAAATAGCTGGTACCTGCTGGCCGCAAATAGCTCAAGATAGAGACACATGGAATTCTTTAGAGGAGGCCGTCACCTTCACTTGAGTAGGGGTTCCTGCAAACAAACTTATACACCATTGCTTTTCTTTTCTTTTTCTTTAAAATATGTAAATATGATACTTTTTTGCATGGAATAAAAGGCTTATTATTATTATTATTATTATAATGTGACGAAACAGATATACTATTGTGTTCGAAAGCGCATGCAAAAGGAGGCAGACGAAAACAACGTTCCAACTACCAAAATCAAATCGATCGGGCACTCAAGGACGGGAACGTCAACCGGTGAACGCGTTTGTAGAGACTGATGAATGTGGACGAAGCGATTGAGGTATGTAAGTCTAGGGAGAACTGGCACTCCACTCTTACTGTGTAGGTAGTATCCATACACCCACTCTTCGCCGGCGATATATTTTACGTGCCAATGTTACTGATGACGAGTCCATCGCCGTTAATCAAGCACTACTATACATACATACATACATACATATCATCACGCCAAGTCCCTAAAGTTCCAATTACCTGGATCAAATAGATCGGACTCTGAAGGACGGGAACGTTAAGAGTACTCGAAACCGACGAGCATGTATGAAGAGACTGATGAATGTGGACGAAGCGAAAGAGGTATGTAAGTCTAGAGAGAACTGGCGCTCTATACTCTCTGCCTACCCCGTTAGGGACTACTATACATACGCCTTTGAATTTCCTTATTCAACGTATTCAGGAGTTGTGGAAGCCGAACCCACCTCACAATACTAGCAAAGAGCAATGCAATTAGTTCATTGTCTGCGTCATCTCACGTCCGGAATTAAAATGATAAAAAAACCTAAGTAATTTGTGTTAATTGAAATGGAAATAAGCTCCCTAATTCCCCTTAATTACCGGTACGCCCGCGCGACAATAAAACTGGATGTCTTCGTTGTCTTAGCTTTTAATGGCGCTGTTGTTAAAACATCCACGGGAGATGTATGCTTTGTAATTTGGATTATATTGCAGCCACTATGCTGGTCAGGGGCTTAGGAGTACAATAATCACTGCAATATAATAGCGGTCGACTTAACTCGATCTCTGTTTTCAAAATCTGATCGCATCGAACATTATATAGTATTAATGCAGTAATGTAATTATGTATAATAGATTTTCCCACACACCCACTTTCCGCCACTGATATATTTTAGGTGCCAACGTGACAAATGGCGGGTCCATCGCCGTTACTCAAGCACGACTATACATACGCGTATGTGTGTAATAATGATACTTTGAATTATACTCCAACGTATGCAGGTTTCCTCTCGATGTTTTCCTTCATCGTAAACCCCGTGGTGTGACTAATCACTGTACTTAAGTTCAGAAAAACTCATTGGTACATTCGGGATTCGAAATTCGAAAATTGCGATCTTTGTGTCGCAGGCAACTTACTCAAACCACTCGGCTGCCACGGCTTTAGTATAAATGCAATAATGTATATATGTGTAGGTAATGCCACTGTACATATGTATATTCTAAGGAGCAAATCCCAGCTTCATTATACGTTACATAAGGCTATAACGTTAATCCGGTCGCAATGAGCGATTTCTAGCGAACAAAACGCGGCGTGTCGCTTTAATGAAGACATACGAGCCGGGTCCATCGTGATGAATGGACGGACATTAGCATAAAGGGTCGGTGTGGACATAAGCAGACCTTATGCATATTTACTTTTATGCATGATCCTGCATACATATTGTGTACAGCGGATGTGGTGTTCTCTAAATTTCATTGCACAGTTAGTTGGCAGAGCATATAAAAACCTATCCATTTCTTCTTAGCGTAAAGTACATACATACATACATACATATATGATGACTAACGATGTAGGCAGAGAGTGACTTACAAACCTCTTTCGCTTCGTCCACATTCGTCAGTCTCTACATGCTCGTCGGTTTCTTGTACTCTTGACTTTCCCGTCCTTGAGCGTCCGATCGATTTGATTCAGGTAGTTGGAACGTGGTCTTCCTCTACCTCTTCTTGCACACGCTATCGCTTTGTATATCTGTTTCGTCAATCTTTCTTCACTTATAATTTCTATATATCGTATAATATAGTATAGTATCTATAATTCATATTCTTATAATAATTCGCTCGTCGCCGTTATTCGTCGTAGTTCGCAGAAATCATGAACTCTGCTAATAAGTTTGTTAGTATTACTAGAACGGCAGAACGGAAGTGGTTAAAATTTGGGAGAGAGATAGATTATTAGCTGGATTGGATTGGATGAAATTTTACGGGCGAGACCGTGGGCAACGAAATTAATATGATGTTTGCATTTTCGAGCAGAAAAAGGGAAGGCGTAAAATATATGAAATGAAAGTTTTTTTCCTACGATTTGATGTGCTTGTATTCTATACTGCGCCAGATTCCCATTCAACATTGTTTCTATAGACTATAATAGAGTCCCGATGTCACAAAGCAGAGGATATGTGATAACCGTAAAATGAACACTATTGACGAGGTTTGCAATGGCGACCGCATCTTGACGAGGTTCCAACCCTTTCACCCGCCAGTAAAACACTTTACACCGCCTTTATCATCGAACATTCAGGTCAGGTTTTATTATTTGCCTTACGGCGCTGTATTCAACGGAAACCGAATGAGGTTAAGTGAAGCAATTCCTGTGGGCGGGGAAATAGGGGGGATGTTAGCGGAATTGTCGAAGGTCGCAATTGTGTGCGGATTGTTTGAACGCCGTTAATTAGGACAATTCGGTGGCATGTTCCATTGCTTTCTTATTTAAATTTTCATAACTGAATTAACCGCAATTAATATTAAAACTTAAGATGTTTTATGCTAGCCTTCTCTTGTTATTGTCTATAGTCAGGGTCGGCAAGCGACCATAGACGGGACTTGTAGTCGATTGAAATATTAGAGATTAAGACTATAGTTATGGTAATCTATCTAATTCCTTTTCGTGTTCTCGCTCGCTCCCGTTGGTGTGTCCCCACGTTTATTGGATGACGCAGAGAGCGACCGAGGGTAGATCGTCGTTTAATAAATCGACCAGAGCAAATGTTGGCCGACTTCATTTCCTGCGATCCGTTCGGCGAACAAGTACCCAATATGAATATGTAGGTACGCTTAAGTTTATTGAACAAGGACTGCGTGATAGTAATTTTGGATACATCAGGTCGTGTTCTTTGTAAGTTGGGTGAGTTGAGCCCTGTCTAGTATGTCTCATGTTGTTTATCAGTTTTGATTTGACGGAAACATGTATGAAATTTAAACAAAGAAATTCCAAATTTTTTAAAGTTTCTCAATTTTTTTTTTGTAGTTCATATCAATCCTGAATTTTTGCTTGGTAACTCCATACTTTCTTTATTGTTCAAAATATATATGGTTTTAGTCAGATACATCGACATGCAACAACAAGCAGTTTGTTCTATGTGGTAAATTATATTGATTTATGTTCAACCTCGACACGCTCCTACACGCAAAACTGCCGTCTTCATCTAACCTCCATAAAAGTTACAATAAAAACGCGATACCCTAACGTGACCCGTGGGATAAACATCAAATGATCGTAACACTGACAATGGGCAATGGTGCAGAGCTCGGTCATCGTAAACCAGTCTCCGATGTCAGATTTCGTCGACCATTTGCCGTAGATGAAAGCTCTAACAGGACTGTCGGTAGCGCACAACTAATCTCTCGTTTAAATATGGAATTGTCCGACGTCTACCGGAATTACAAGCTTACGGAAGATTGCGGGAAGGTCTGTCTCGACAGGTAGTGCTCAACAGAATCTTCCGTTCAAATAAGGAATTACGTTGTGGGAAGATGCTGTTAGATAACACTGCTCTTGGGAAGTTTTGCGTTACTGCAGGTGTCTAGAACACTACAGTTAATGGCTAAGCGCGTTGTGGCCGTTGTGTGATCGTCGAGGAAATACACTACATACAAACGGTGAAGGCGTTGTTGTAATCCTACTGCTATATATGCGAAGTGGAATGAGCTTTCCGTTGAAGTTTTTCCTGGGGACTACAACATGAAGTACTTCAAGAAGGGTGTGACAAGATTACTGCAGGGTCGGCAAAACCCCTGCTGCTGCAAGCGTCCAAAGGCGGTAGCCGCCTCCCAACAGGCGGACCGCATACTTGCTTGCCACTCAATCACGCCAGATCGTAGAGATATAGTTCATGTGTCAACGTGACAGATGGCAAGTCCATCGCCGCTTAAGCTCAGAGATGGAATATTTGCAGGATTAACAAATAGGTTTTATTTCAGGAAAACCTACAAATGAAATCAAATGGTACATGGGGTTGTTGGTACCTATATATGTACATATATTTACTATGTTGACTGAACTACGTACAACATGCAGCTCCAAAATTGTATGCTAAATTCTCAGTTGAAATTCAAGCGTACTCGCACAGCAAGTATTTCGTATTCAGTCCGCTACTCCTAATCTAGTTTGCACCTCAATCAAGTCCACATTTGTGTGCGGTATTATGTCTGTCTGTACAAATGTTTGACTAGCGCAATCGTGCAGAATTTCAAACTTGAGTGCATCAGATGCACTTTTAAAATGTATGGCGATGAAAGAGGTGCGTTGCAAAATTGTTGGGAAAATAATGAAAGATTTTAGGAATTTTCACGTTGACTATTGATACGTATGCATGTACCAGAGTATTTATTATTCTCGTGCTTACTATTTCACTAGGATACAGGGGTGTTATGATTTTTTGTCTATGTTTATGTCCTTTTGCTACTTAACCAAACGATGGTGAGACCAAAAGGATTCCAGCCGCCTGACTGCTTTGACTTGCCTTGACGGTATAGTCGGTATTCGAACTTGCAATCTACGTATTGCAGGCAACTACTCGAACCACTCGGCCAGCATGGCAAATATTTGATTGTTTGTAGATTTGTTTGTAATGCGTAAATTGAAAACCGACCTAAAATCCAGAAAAAAATCGAATCCAGCTAATAATGTTCCTCAGTTCCCGAATTTCATCCGATTGCGTAGAATAGTTTTTGTGTGAAAGAGGAACAAGCATCCACAAACTGTCACATTTATAACATCACAAGCTGATCCTCGCGGTTTTTTTTGCGTTCTCATTTCTATCTTTTTTATAATGCAATATCCTATATCCTTCCCGATACCTTAAAGAATATGTGTGTACCAAGTTTCATGATGATCAGTTTAGTAGTTTTTACGTAAAAGCGAAACAAGCAAACAAACTTACATTCACATTTATATCAGTAAGGATTCGAATTGCAGTTGTCAACATTGGTGGAGGTAATGCAGTGTGGGGCACTGCTATACCTCCACCAATGTTATTTTCTCCGACGTTCGTGGAATTCAGTGTGCATTAATTTCCGCAATAGTGCGCCACCTTTGTCTGGTTTGCTCGGTCGCGCCTATTGTGACTCGTATGTGCAGTTGTCGTGAATATATTTTTCTCTATTGTATTGCTATATAGGTGTTTGAAACTAAACCACATGAAAAAGACAAGATTGAAAGGTAAAATTTTTCGTACGTTTGAGAAGAGTCTATATCAAAGACGTATGTATAGTCGTGTGGAGCCGTGTTAGCAGAGGTTCGAGTTACCGCCTGCAAAGATCGCAAGTTCGAATCCCGACTGTACCAAAGAGGTTTCTGAACTTAAGTACACTGATTAGTCACACCACGAGCTTTACGGTGAAGGAAAACATCGAGAGGAAACCTGCATACTACTGAGACACAATTCAAAGGAGTATGTATAGTCCTCGTCCCTTCCTTGTGGGAAGGCGTGAGGATATATTTATATGTTAAGTCGTGCTTGAGTAACGGTCATGGACTCGACATCTGTCACGTTGGCAACTGAAATATATCTCTGGCGGAAAGCACATTAATTTCACCACGAGATTTTGGTACGGTGTAGGAAAACATCGAGAGGAAACCGGTTTGCTCTTGTCAAAAGTTCTTGCTTTGCTTTTTCTTCTCAAAAATATGCCTGAATACCTTTAACAAGGAAAAGTTATATGTAGATTTTAAACAAGAAATAATATTATGTTTAATATATCCTATAGAGTTTTCAACACGCGATTTTTTGTAATGAATATTGTGAGCAGCTGTCACATTGTCCCCCATCTTGAATTATAAATGCGATTATGACGTGATACCGCTGTTGAAAATGTTTAATGAAACCTGTTACGTGTAACAGGACTTGTTTCAAAGGGTGTGGTAACCGCTGCAAATCGATGGGGGTTGATGAACTTTGATGGTAAGGTTTAAAAGAGGTAGGGCATAATGGTTTCCCGTTCGAATATGGAGCTGCCCGACTGGGCCAATACCTCCACCTTATAGAAGTCCGTAGCCGAATAACTATTTTTTTTGTGTTATGTTCCTACGCGGTGAATAAGGTTTCCAGTAATGAGCTCCTTGGGGAGGGGGAGGATTGTTATATTGTTTTGGCACCAGAGGGATTAGTCCCATTATGGTACCAACACAGTATAACTCTTCGAACACAGAGTGGCAACGCGCAAGTGGATACTTCGGTATTGTAAGCGTAAATAGGCTGCGGTAACAGTTTTCCAAAGCCGTAAGCTTGTTTGCCACTCTTGTAGTATAAAAAAAATAAAAGAATGGTAGTTTAAATTTTTGTACGCCAAAGCCAAGGACTTAATTTACTAACAGTACTTTGTTCAGTGGAAATTTAACAAAGTCCTCTTTGTTATAATCTACAAAGAGATTAATATAAACCTACGTTACGTACTACGATATAAATTAACCTACGTTAGCCCCCAATTCCCAGCTCAAAGGAGAATTTAGATCGCTCCCATTAATTTGGTTTGCAATTTGGCTTTTTCTTTATTAAACGACGTTATGCTGGCTAATGTATATTGAGGGATTACTCTATATATACTTAATATACATGCATATATATATATGCATAATATAAACAATTCTTCACACCTTCCCACAAGGGCCCCAATAGTTTACCAACTATTAGGGACGACCCCCGTATAGATAATTTTACGTGATATTAGACGTATCACGTAAAATTATCACATTTTCGCCGAAGATATAGTTCATGTGTCAAAGTGACAGATGCCAAATCCATCGCCGTTCCCCAAGCAGGACTATACATATAATAATAATAATATATCCTCACGCCTTCCCACATGGGTCCCCGAAGGGGTAGGCAGAGGTGTATAGGTAATACCCACACACCCACTTTCCGCCAGAGGTATATTAGGTGCCAACGTGACAGATGGCGAGTCCATCGCCGTTACTCAAGCACGACTATACATACGCCTTTGAATTTCTTCTCATATTATACTACATATGTATCGGAATTTTATCTCAAACTTAAGCAGGTTTCCTCGGGGTTTGACTAATCTTTGTACTGAATAAACTAGATATACTGTTCAGTTCCGGATGATATTAACATTTCAACGTTCAGTTGAAGACCACGTTCCAACTACATACCTAGATCAAAGAGATCGGGCACTCGAGAATAGGGACGCCAAGAGTACTCGAAACCGACGAGCATGTATGTCGATGTCGAAAATGGTCTGTAAGCCTAGAGAACTAGCGCTATACTAACCCATATTTTTTTTGAGACTGTAAAAGCTAAATACTAGGTTTTCCTATATGGTATTGGTAACAAAATCAATTTATATTTTTCAAATCGCATTAATAGTTTCTTTATTTCTAGTAGTTCCTTTTAGTTCCCAGAATAAAACGAAAGGTCCTCAAAGAAAGTACCTTTTTACAATACTATTTTAAATTAGAATTGAGAGACTCGGTAATTTAACTGAAAATATAGATATGCAAACTATGAACCTATTTTACCGTGATAATATTCCGAAACTCAGCTAGAAGTTTTGTATCTATTCAATGTCATATCCAGAAGTTGTTGAAGTATTCAGAAGGGACATCCCGCCGCCGGCGTGTCGTAGATTCTCTTTTATGTTTCATTCCGCTCACACGGATTTTGCTTATCCACACTTATATATACATATATGTATATAAGTACTTGCATTTGTAGAGCTTTCCACTGTGATGTGTATGGTTATATTTAGTACCAGCCGCACTCGGCATGCGAGCAGCTATTGTATAAGTATTTTGGGCCAGTAACCGTCGTAGGCGTCCGTAGAATACCCCAAAGTTTCACTATCCTGGATGTCTCAGAGGTAGCATTAACATTTTGTAAATGTAGTTGAGATGTGTTTCCTTAAAAAATATGCGGTGATACGATTTTAGATCAAATTCGCAAAGTAACTGGCGCGAATGAAGATGTGAATGTAAGTATGAAATCATTTGGTTCACGTTGGTTTCGATATATTAAGAAACATTGACGAAGCAAATATACAATTGGTGTCTGGAAGAGGGGCAGAGGAAAATCACGACAAATCGATCGGTCGTCAGGTCTGAAGAAATTGATGAAGGTGAATAAAGTAAGAAGTATCGTATACTCCTTCTGCTCTACACTTGAGGGACTAGAAGCAATGATATGTATGTTTGGGCGCCGGAATATTTCGAAAAGAGCGGTTGGTTGGTTGTGGAAAGATGTGAATATTTATGAAGGATATAAATATGTAACATAAAAACTGTGATATGATAAATATGCCATACTATTTAAATTCCAGTTGACTATGAATGTTCATAATTTATCCCCGCTGTTACAAAGTAAGTAACTATTAACCCTTCAAAAGCTCCGTTGCCTCTCCGCTCTAATTGCTCCCAAGGGGTCCGTTTGAAACGGAAAGCCTCGTCTTCTAGTACCTTTTTCGAGGATCACGGTCTATTCTGGGATTATCTTAGCGCACTAATTTCACCCTTGTGTACATATTACATTGGGGTCAGTTTTATGTGACTTGATTTAAAGTCATGTCATTTTAAAAAAAGTCAAAGTCATTTTAAAGGCATGTCAAAAACAGGTTTCATGTTTTTGCATTGAAACCTTTTTAAATCTAAAAGTCGAGGTCAGTTTGTAACTGCTTAAATAGCATTTTCCAATCTCAATATTTATTTAAGTTCGATTTATAACTCACTTCAAACGGTTTTTAACACTTTGTTGAATTCAGACTTGAAACCACAGCATATTTCTGTTATTGTTCGCTGAAGTAAAATCATTATTTATTTTGCGAATTGTTACGGTCAAAGCTTTTATTAAATTTTCAGGCGATATCTAAGCTTTGTTTTTGTAAGAGCTTAATAATATATCAGCATATGCTTCGGGCTCATTAGTCTCTGGGCGGTTTATCCTCACCCGTTGTGTTGTGTTTGAACTTATCGCGTCCAGTCAGACGGGGAGAGAGGATTTTGTTTTATTGTATGGAATAGACAAGAGCCCTTTGTTCCTTTTTCAAATATATTTTTTTAATGCTGTCCACTCGAAAGGTCACAGGTGTGAAGATGTAACCTTGTATCTTTATGAGTCTTCACAACTTGTACGTCTGGTGGAGAAGGTCAAGAGACATATTGCATGATGTATTTTGGTTAGTATCTTCGTTGAATTTGGCTGACTGGAACGACTGGCTAGAAACGCCGAGCGCTAACTCTATTGCTTTTTCCAATCCTAGCGGTCTGGCCATCTTTATAATTTACTAGCTGTCCCGCCCAGCTTCGCCCGGGTGAAAAAGTAACATTTTCTGAAACACGATCGTAGCGCCACCTATCGGGTCTCTATATATCATCAAGCCGAGTCCCATCACGGGGAGAAGTAATGTTATCTCCAATCTTATAGACCATTTCATTCATCCATAGCTTTAATACACTGCCCTCCTGTTTACGTCTTTGCTAAATGTATCCGATCAATAGCTACGAACCGCGGTCTGTACATTACCTGTGAATTACATGCGAGGAAAATCCGCTCACTCTGGTAGTAGCATTGTATACAGCCTCAATTAATGGGCTATCTAACGCTATAAACATTATGTCCAATTTGATTATTCGAATTGTATCAAAAATCTCGCAAATATTATACATACATACATACAGTCACGCTGAGTCCCTAACGGGGTAGGTAGAGATAATAGAGCTCCAGTTCTCTCTAGACTTGCATACCACTTTCGCTGCTCCAATTCGCTCTAGACTCTAGCCCTGCATTTTTTTTTGTTTGAGTGCCAAAAAAGCATACGGCCCACCTGATGGGAAACGGTTACCATAGCCTATTTACGCTAACGATACCGAAGTATCACTTGCGCGCTATCTATCTATCTATATATGTTCGGAGAGTTATACTGTGTTCATCATACATCATAGGTTTAATCCCTCTGCTTCCAACACAATATAACAATCCTCCCCCACTCCACAACGAGCTTATTACTGGAAACCTTATTCACCGCTTAGGAACACAACACAATACATTGTGTTATTTGGCTACGGATTTCTATAAGTTTGGAGGTCCTGCCGCAGTCGGGCAGCTCTAAATTCGAACGGTAAACTCCGTTATGCCCTGCATCTCTTTCCCTTCGACCACATTCATCAGATCATATATACATATATACAAAAAATTACTGCCTTATCTGGGGAAGATCCAGATTGCAATTCTGCCTTCATGGTTGCCAATCCATACAATATAAGTATAGGCCAAGCTATATGTATTTTTTTCATTCTCTGCTTTGTATAACGAAGCGAAAAAGGTAGGGTTAGGCTAACCAGAGACAGAGACTGACGCTCTACTCTCACTGCCTACCCCGCTAGTTGTATGCATTCAAGCTACACTTATGTATATTACATAACTAGCTTAAGCCCGCGGCTTCGCCCGCGTGGAGTTTTCAGAAAAACGGCTTTTTTATCTGTCGTAAAAATGTTTTATTTTTTTCAATAAAAGGTATCCTATGTTACTTCTAATACCTCTAAAAATGTGTGTACAAAGTTTTATGATGATCGGTTAAGTAGTTTTTGAGTGAAAGCGTAACAAACAAACTTACATTCACATTTATAATATTAGTAAGGATAATGCTTTGCAACGAATGGACGCCCCACTCTCTGAACAAATACAAATTAATTTCAATATCCAACATTGTCCGCGGGTTTATATAAGTTAATTGAATTTTACATCCTGTGCGTCCATAAATTAAGTTCAAAGTTGACCCGTCTTCACCGTGGTGTTAATGTTGGTTTAATTCGCTTTATGGAGTTTGTTTGGTGAAACTTTGTCTGTAGGGCGTTTGGAGGCTGCGCGAAGATTACCTACATTGAATATCGATTCTCTGTTTATCTTACAATTCTCGTAACCGGCGAGCATTGAGGAAGCATGTCTGTGATACTAACTGCGCCTCGCGGTTTCACCAGCGTTGAATTAGATTTGTAGTACGTTAGATTGTTTTTCTGTAAATAAAACATATACTATTTGTTCATCCAGCTGGTAATCTATCTCTGTGATCAATTTCATCCAATTCTGTTGATGGTTTTTGTGTGAAAGTGTATGAAAGAAGATGCAGAGGAAAACCTTTTAACTAGCTAGATCAAATTGATCGGACACAAAAGGATGGGAACGTCAAGAGTATTCGCAACAGGCGAGCATGTCTGAATAGACTGAATGTTGAAGCGAATGAGGTTTATAAGTCTAAAGAGAACTGGCGCTCTGCCTACCGCTTGGGGACCCTTGTGGGAACACATGAAGATATAATAAAATTACATTATTTCTTTGTTTAAATTATTTTTAATTCAATTGTAATTCATGTTAGTATATGATGTGTCTTCAAAAATATGTACAAAAAAAAGAAATATAGAGGGACACCGGTATAAGGATAATGGTCGAAGCCTCCGGTGGCTACACTACTATTGCAAAACCTAGTATACTTGCCTCTAGATTTTGAAATGGTATCTTCGCTTCTACTTGACTAAACAAACTTCAATACGAGATAATATGTATTAATCTATCAGGTCATTAATGTAGCACACAGTGTTAAATGTAGACACTATTCTAAGGCTTCCACTCGATCGAACAACACCTTAACACTCTTTGACATAATTTAGAGGGTGTTTAGGTGCTCCAGAATTTACAGATACAACACACTCGCGCTTGTTACGTGAGGCGTGAGGATATATATATATATATATATATATATATTTTATGGATATATCAATATGGAATGGGTGATAATGGCCCGTATTCTGGCGTGTTATTGCATTCATGATTCAAGAGTGAACAGTACACATTTATAGGATTTATGCTGTTGCTTCAACATTCTTAGACGCTTATTCCAATACATACATACATATAATCACGCCTCTTTCCCGTAGGGGTAGACAGAGACCACTTCTTTCCACTTGCTACGATCCTTACATACTTCTTTCGCTTCGTCCACTTTCATTATTCTCTTCATACATGTTCTTTGGTTTAGGGTACTCTTGACCTGACCTTTTTTCAAAACGTCCCTAATTTGCTTTAGAAACGTCCCGTCTAGGTCTACCCCTTCCAACACTTTCATTCACACTCGCCTTATACACTTTTTTCGTCAATCGTTCTACATTCAGTCTCTCGACATGGCCAAACCATCTCAGCCTACCTTTCTCAATTTTTGTCACTACATCTTCTTATTTAAATATTACTAATATTACATGCTACGTGTATTCATTCTACGTGCTGTAACCCCGGATACAAACATCACTTGTCTATACGATCAGCCAGCTTCTCCCCTTTCGTCTCCGGTAGGCAGTAGCACGTGCCAGCAGCGATCAAAGACCCAGCACCGAACACCAGTGGTGGTATCCACAAGTTGACGCTTAGTCCCGCGATGAACGGTGCTATCATTGAGCCTATCCTGGAGGTGGTGGAGGAGGCTCCCATCGCCATGTTGCGGGCCACTGTTGGGAACAGCTCAGTAGTAAACATGTACCTGGAATTGACACCATATAAGTTTACTTTTATACCCGCGTGTTACATCATCGCTTCACATGATAATCGACCAACAAGTGGACATGGAAACTACCCATTCCCTGGTTCCCACAGAAACCAGTGTTCTCACGCAAATGCACCTGGCGCCGAATCAGCGATTCCAACGGAACTTCAGCAACCCGATTCCTAAGTTGTAACATTACTTTATAATCTTTATTTCATAAGATTCTCAATGTTCACCTAACATCGGTAGCATTCAGATCTAGGATAATTAGAATGTAACGGTAACAATATTTTTTATAATAATTTGGTGTAGTTTGGCTTTCTTTGGATCCTCCGGCTATGACCTTCGTACCTCGTACCACACACTCGACTGGCGAATGAAGTGGCGTGGAATTGTTATAGATAACGTGGCTAGTCGTGTCTACCGTTCCTCGTCTGTCGGTTTTTTCGGCGCGTGTCAAAGGGCTGGCATTATAAGTGCGAGCGGCTGCCGCAGTCTCGATGAGATGAAGAAGAATGTATGGTTACAGATGGCAATAGCGCGGCAGCACGACCGGTAGAGTGAGAGCAGCGCAAGGAGCATCATGAGTCGTTATGTTGCCTGGTCTAGTGGTCAGAGCTCGTAGCTGCGAAGCTTGAGGTCGCGGGTTCTATTCCCGCAAAATTTTTGTGCCTGTATGTGTACGTTGGGACTTGGTGTCCTATGTTTTGGTTATTTGTATAAAGCGGGTGCACTTAAAGGACTCGTTTCACCAAATCTCTGATGTGACCGTGTTGCTTTATACACGTGTTTTAGGCAGATTATACATACATACATATTATGACTAGACTTCACCCACATTCATTATGCTGATTATGAAGAGTATATTTTATCAATTACTAGCTGTGCCCGCGACTTCGTCGGCGTGGAGTTTTCAGCAAAACGGCTTTTTTATCTGTCGTGAAAATGTTTTTTTTTTTTCAATAAAAAGTATCCTATGTTACTTCTAATACCTCCAAGAATATGTGTACAAAGTTTTACTGTGATCTCTTAAGTAGTTTTTACGTGAAAGCGTAACAAACAAACTTACATTCACATTTATAATATTAGTAAGATATTATTATTCGTACTCGAAACCCACGAACATATATGAAGAGACTGATGAATGTAGACGAAGCGAAAGAGGTATGTAAGTCTAGAGAGAACTGCCAACCCCGTTAGGGACTCGGCGTGATGATATGATGCTATTATTTTTATTATAAAGGGTATACAATTAAAATTGCTGAATTCAGGCGAAGTTGGGGTAGTCAGCTAGTTACGTATTTGATCTATGATAATAATAATAATATAATAATAATAAATACCTGTGACAATTCCACACAAATTGACCTAGTCCCAAATTAAGCAAAGCTTGTATTATGGTAACTAGACAACGATATATTTACTTATATAGATAGATATATACTTAATATATAGGACCTCCAAGACTAAGGTACAAATATTCGTGTTCATCACACAAATATCTGCCCTCAGCGGGATTCGATCCCGCGCCTCAAGTTTCGCAGTCAGGAGCTCTAACCACTAGACCAGACGGTCGTATAACTTGAGAGATAAGCATATTCTTTATGTACGGTCAAGTCTGTTACTATGTTTTATCTAAGGGCATTAGATAAGACACAGGGTCAGTGTATTTGATATATGTTGCGAGGCCTGACAAAAAAATGGGTAGACTACACAATATTATATCTCACACCTTCCCACAAGGGTCCCCAAAGGGGTAGGCAGAGGTGTATAGGTAATACCCACACACCCACTTTCCGCCAGAGTTATATTAGGTGTCAACGTGACAGATGGCGAGTCCATCGCCGTTACTCAAGCACGACTATACGTCTATAGACTATACGCATTTGAATTTCGTCTCAGACGTATGCAGGTTTCCTCTCGATTTTTTCCTTCACCGTAAAGCTCGTGGTGTGACAAATCACTGTACTTAAGCTCAGAAAAACTCATTGGTACAATTGGGATTCGAACTTGCGACCTTTGCGTCGCAGGCAAATGCTCGAACCACTCGGCCACCACGGCTCTTGCAATATTAGCAAAGTACCTATACAAGATTTTAGTTTTAACCGGGTAGTATGTTCTGCCGTTTCTTCTCTCATGTTTTTTTTTCTTTTAAACTGTAGTATTACATTTTGTGTGTGACGTTCATAAGTTCATAAGTGTTCCTGTCTCCCTCACTTAGAATAAAAGATTTTCGATTTTGTTTTTAAGTACTTCTCTCTCGTGACTACATAAATAATAGAATAACTTTGAACAGTTGAAGGTAAAACAATCGAGAGGAAACCTCTGAAAGTAGGAAACCTCCATACATCATAATCTTACTAATATTGTAAATGTAAAAGTTTGGATGTTTGAGGTTCTATCACGGCCAAACGGCTGAACTAATTAGGCTCAAAGTTGAAATGGTGATAGCTTATACCTTGGAATAGGACAGAGGCTACTTTGTAATACCGAAAAATTGAAGTTCTAATATTCGAAAAGCGAACTAGCAGGAAAATATTGTAGCTACTTTTTTGAACTCCACGCGGGCGAAGCCGCGGGCATAAGCTAGTACATACATAGATGTGAATGCTCCCGAAGCGCAGCTGACTCCAATGGAGCCCGCAACCAGTTTGACATAGAACCAGTGTTGAGGCACTGCCAGAAGTGCATTGCTCACTCCACTGATGACGAAGAGTCCCATCAATGTCTTGCGCCGGCCCAGACGATGGCACAGGAGACCGCTTAGTAGGATGCCTGGAATCTAAGATTATTTACTAAGTACCTTTGAGTTTGTTTTTCGTACATGTTGCTTCTTATAATTGTCTTGTGTTGCCAGCGATCGCTCCCAAAAGAAAGTTGTGACCCAAAAAGGGGCACTTCATGGTTGCGAGTAAACTTTTATATCATAAAAACTAACGTAATTTACTGGTGTTAATTATTAAATTACATCTTTATGTGTTTTTCCAACTAATAATTGTATCTCACCTGCAATAGCAATTCAAAGGCGTATATAGTCGTGTTTGAGTAACGGCGATGGACTCGCCATCTGTCACTTTGGCACCTAAACTGGCCTACCTACACCTCTGCCTACCCCTTCGGGGACCATTGTGGGAAGGCGTGAGGATATACGTTCTCACCTGCAAAACTCCAGCGATTGCAACAGACAGAAAAACACTGGAGCTTGTCTGTCCTATGTACTGGTTTACTCCATAGAATGTCAAACCCAACAGGAGCCAAATGACACAAGAGCATAGAGTCCTCAACCTCAAACTGGGCACTGTGACGAGGTCAACGAACGACGCTTTGATCTTCCGCTCTGGGTCGACGTACTCTTCTTCTGATACTCTCTTTGCTATCTCTAACATGTTCTCGGTCGGCATTTTGTTGCTGAAATTAAAAAAAAAAAATACACCCATACAGCTAGTAGCTTAAGACTAGCCTGGCATTTGATTGGCTGATTATCGATTAGCTGATTATCGAATCTCCCTCGTTCAGTAGTTTTTGCGTGAAAGAGCTACAAACGTTCACATTTATAACATGAGCATGATTGTATTTATATTAATTTGAAAGTGGTTCGTATAGTCCCATCCAATCAAGATCGAATCCCGACCAATGAGTATTTCTGAAATGAAGTACAGTGATTAGTCACACCACAAGCTTTACGATGAAGGAAAACATCGAGAAGGAACCTGCATACGCCTGAGAAGAAATTCGAAGGCGTATAGTCGTGCTTGAGTAACGGCGACGGATCTTTCACGTTGGCACCTAAAATATATCTCTGGCGGAAAGTAGTAGTCTGGGTACTAGGTACCTGCGCACCTCTGCCTACCCTTTCACGGACCCTCGTGGGAAGGCGTGAGGATATATGAATTTAAGACAGAGCTAACAAACTTATTACCATTTGGCCGCACTTGTCATCACCTTTCCAGCTTCTTCCAGCCTTCCAACAGATATCAACCATTTCGGTGACTCTGATACTACAAAGAAATACGCCAAACACAGCACACTGGGCACCGATGCACCCATGCTGAATTTGTCCCACTCTCTCAAGTAATACGCGATCCCGGGCATCAGCACCTGACCTATTGGTACCGGCATGGAGACGAGACAGCTCACAATCTCCCTGTATCTTGATCCTGTTATTTCTATCAGGATGACAAAGCTGATGACCATGGAACCGGCAGTGGCAGTTCCGAGCACGAATCTTACGATGACGAACATCCAAAAACTCGTGCAAAAAGGGGTGGCTAGGTTGGTAGCCAGTTGCAGGGTACCAGCCACCAGGATGCCGGGTCGTCTTCCACATCTAAGAGATAATATTATTATGTATATAATGCTGAGATGCTTAACCGATTTCGAAAAAGGGTTTATTCTGACCTGGCGTGATTGATTTTAAACATGAACATTGTTACGTTACTTTGGACAACTTGATTTAGAAATGTCATGTAGAAAATTGTGAAGAAAGATTGGCGAAGAACACGTTACTACTTGGATCAAATCGATCGGACACTCAAGGATGGAATCATTAAGAGTACTCGAAACTGACGAGCATGTATGAAGAGATCAAGAGACTAATGAATGTTGACTACTCTCTCTCTCTCTCTCTCTCTCGCGATGAATTCTGTCTATTGTTCTGCCGCCGATGTTGCTGTGTCCTACTAACCCATTTAATGAATATATAAGCAATTACATAATTCATATAATCTAAATATAATCAAATATAAATAATCGGAAAAAACTAAGAAACACGTATCAAAGTTATTTTAATTAGTTTCACCAAATCACTAGAGCAGAGTCAACACGCAAACATAAATATCCTTATCTCATTTTCATTGAACGATTTATTGTTCTTACGTGAAAAAAAATTACTTAAAACCTATATTTAACCAATACAGCTCCGTCAAACAGTCTACAAGCATGTTTTAACCATCACAATATATGTCTTCAAATACGGCTTAGTTACGAAAAGTATTTATTTATGTGGATGAAGCGAAAGAGGTATTTTAGTCTAGTGAGAATTAGCGCCCTACCCTCTCCGCCTACAGCGTGAGATTAGACAGTGATATGTATGTACGTAAAAATTTACCTGTCGGCAAGAAATCCAAAAAATACACTCCCAACCAAGACGCCAAACATGACCATCATTTGGCTAAAGTTGGACAGCCAAGCTCTGTCGCATATGAGGTCCCACTCTGATATGATCGTGTTGACAAACTCACTGGTATAATTGTACCCTATACAATCATCGTAGCACGTGGAACTCTCCACTTCCTCGGAAGATGTCCTCTCAATGCAAGTGAACGTAGTTTTGCCCGCAAGGAATATTATACCCTGTTGTGTAAACACTGCGGGTAATTTTGCACTGCATGAAAATAATAGGAGGAGAATAATGTGCCATTTTCCAAATTCTCCTATGGCTCTTATCACTTTGTCTTTCTCTTCTGGTTGTCTTTTAGTCTCTTCCATATCCATGTTAGCTCTAACAACTAAACTATGCAATTGTTTGTAACACGTTAGGAACAGTCTGTACCTAACTTATAACTGGTTTTAAATTTATAAATCCGGTGACGATAGGAGTTGATTTTATTTAAAAAATTCAATAAAACGAACACCAATGTGACAGGCTATTCGCCCAGAGCAACCTCTGGCACTGATTACAAATGTTCAATATCGTGTATTATTTACGGTTAAATTTTAATATATGTTTTGTCTGCGTTACGTAAGTACTGATACATTGTCCGTATTAAGAAACCATAAGAGATTAGGTACATACATATCTATACATATAAATAAAATTGGAGTGTCTGTTTGTAATATTGATATAGACGGTTTTTACTACATGCATATGAATATATATACCTAAGGTACATACACCAAAGTATTTTTTTTTACAATTTTTGTCTTTCTGTCTGTTTGTTCCGGCCCAATTGGACCCGATAGGTGGCGCTACGATCGTTCTTCAGGAAGTTTAACTTTTTCACTAGTTAATATATAATTACCTCGGGACACACAAATTAAAGGTTTCGCTGTCATCTGGTAAACCAAACATGGTTTTGTGTAGTGGAAAGTTTGAGAAACCCTGAAATAAACCATATCGTCGTTTAAGTGTGTCGTTTTGTGTCACGAATTTATTAAAATACATATAAAACTGGTTTGGCCGGTGGAATCTGCTCGCATCCGTGATCTTGTGTCTTGACCCGCATGTACCGCGTGATACGCGGATGATGTTAAATTGAAAGGATAAATACGAAACTCCCGTTCAAAAGTGACCACCTCGCAGGACTAGCACTGCTTCTAATGTTCTCCCTACTGTCCTAGCGCTTTTTCACAAGGGTCCCTACTTAGGGTTGACAAAAATGTAATAACTCTTTTCACCGGAGATTTTGTTTTTTTTTTTTATACAACTTGAGTGGCAAACAAGCATACGGGCCCACCTGATGGAAAACGGTTACCGCAGCCTATTTACGCTTGCAATACCGAAGTATCACCCGCGCGTTGCCACTCTGTGTTCGGAGAGTTATACTGTGTTGGCCGCACAATGGGACTAATCCTTCGGCTGCCAACACATTGTAACAATCCTCCCCCTCCCCAAGGAGCTCATTACGGGAAACCCCATTCACCGCGTTGGAACACAACACAATAAATTGTGTTATTTGGCTACGGACTTCTATAAGGTGGAGGTCCTGCCCCAGTCGGGCAGCTCCGAATTCGAACGGGAAACCCCGTTATGCCCTGCCTCTCTTTCAGGCAGATTCTTGCAGTGTCACGGTGTTGCAAGCATTCATACGCGGCGGTAACCGCTTAACATGAGGCGGACCGCATGCTTGTTTGCCAAATTAGTGGTATATAAAAATCAGAGAGCCGTGGTGGCCTAGTGTTTCGAGTTGTTGCAACACAAATATTGCAAGTTCTAATCCCGACTGTACCAATGAGTTTTTCTGACCTTAAGTACAATAATTAGTCACACCACGATCTTTACGGCGAAGACAACAACAAGAGAAAGGCGTATGTATAGTCGTGCTCGAGCAACGGCGTTGGTCTAGCAATCTGTCGCGTTGGCACCTAAAATATATCTAGCGGAAAGGCGTGTGGGGACTGCCTAAATACCTCTGTCTACTCCCTGTCCCTTCCGGGGCCCTTGTAGGAAGGTGTGAAGATATTATTATTTATTTATTGACATTTATAATATTTAATTGGATCTTGCATAAAATTACGTAAGATGAGATCTATTAAGGGTTTCTCTCTCGAAAAAGGGCTTGTCGTTACCATGTCGCTATCTTTTGTCTGCAGAGCATTCTCGGCGAGTTCAATCGCGAGCAGGACGCCTTCATCAAGGGGCAGGACTCCCGTGGCGGGGGCGCCACCGTGTCACCCTGGGTCGGTGCGCCCAACGAGGCTGCGCTAAAGGAGGAGTGTCTTTCCCTATCTACTGTAAGTTGTTCTACGGCTTTGTGAAATTATTTTATACATACTACAATAACATATCTACACTCGTATTATGAAGATAAGATAAAGATGAAGAAAGGCATGTTACGTTGGTTTAGACACATAGAAAGGATGAGTAAAGAAAGATTGACGAAACAGATATACAAAGCAAAAGTGTGTGCAAGAAGAGGCAGAGGAAGGCCACGTTTCAACTACCTGGATCAAATAGATCGTACTCTCAAGGACGGGAACGTTAAGAGTACTCGAAACCGACGAGCATGTATGAGGAGACTGATGAATGTGGACGAAGCGAAAGAGGTATGTAAGTCTAGAGAGAACTGGCGCTCTATACTCTCTGCCTACCCCGTTAGGGACCTGGCGTGATGATATGTATGTAAGAATTGGTTTAACGATAGTAGTATTTTGATAGTACTAGTACTGTCAAGGTTTGGTGATGGCTTTTATTATACAGAGTTTAGATTTGATTGTTAGAAGGTTTAATTTCTGTTTCGTCGAAACCTTCTAAAACAATTTTAATAAAACGTTTTATCTATGAAAAAAAAAGCCGTGGTGGCCGAGTGGTTCGAGCAGTTGCCTGCGACGCAAAGGTCGCAAGTTCGAATCCCGACTGTACCAATGAGTTTTTCTGAACTTAAGTACAGTGATTAGTCACACCACGAGCTTAACGGTGAAGGAAAACATCGAGAGGAAACCTGCATACGTCTGAGAAGAAATTAAAAGGCGTATGTATAGTCGTGCTTGAGTAACGGCGATGGACTCGCCATCTGTCACGTTGGCACCTAATATATCTCTGGCGGAAAGTGGGTGTGTGGGTATTACCCATACACCTCTGCCTACCCCTTCGGGGACCCTTGTGGGAAGGCGTGAGGATATTTATTTATTTATTTATCTATGAAACGCTACAGTATTTCAGAGTGACGTCAGCGATATTTTATTTTAATAAAGAAAGCATTTCCTGTTTTGATCAAGCTAATTATCTGTGCACCAAATTTCATCCAATTCTGAAAGAGGATCAAACATCGTCACACACTTTCTCATTTATAATAACGGATTTCGGATGGCGATGGGTAAGTTTTTACGACATTTATGACGCCTGTCATGTCGGTGTTTACAGGACCGACGGAACTTCGTGCGCGCGCCACCTGCAGGTGTGGAGTTCGATTTCGACTACGACAAGATGTACCCGGTGGCGGTCGCGATCATGACCGACGATCCCAATCTTGAGAAGATGCGCTTCGAGCTGGTGCCAAAAGTGTAAGTTGAAATTTTTCTGTCATACAACACTGCGACGGCAATATAAGAGTTATCACTCGCGCGTTGCCAAACTTTGTACTGAAAGGATTAGTTGTGATGAGCATGAGCATAGGGAACTAACGATTCCTCATAGCACAGTAAAAAACATTTTTATTGGAGTTCTAAAAATCCATCACAGGAACACAACGCTACTCGAGACTGATATTCTATAGGGAACATATATTTAAACATATATTTAGAATGAAGATCCATTGTAATGGATTCTCAACAAGATGCTGTTTGATTCTATCCCGGGTGCTCGTAAGGTAATGAAAAAACAATCCCAAGGTTGAGACCAACTAGGAATTACAACTTTGGTTACTGGATATATTTGTATGCGTATATAGTACGAGTAGCATAAACTAATAGATATTTCAAACTGTGTCACCTAAAAAATATTATGAAATACCAAAATGTCCATTCATACAACATAAGTGATTTAGCATCTTCATTGTCCAATTAGCGTCGGCCCGTATTAGTTTCATGTTTCGCTTTCCAAAACAACAAAAATCAAGTTATTTAATCCTAAATAATGTAAATTTATTCTCGCCTTTGTTCTGTTCGTAGTATTGTGTCTTTATGGTGATTGTTGATGTATCACGACTTGGTTCTTTATCATTGTACATTTGATCTTTACAATCGTTTGGGTGTTTCTACCAACAAAGTTGTCAATATGCCCATCAAAAGCAAATGAGCAATCAAGGCAACGTTCATAAGAGAATACCCGATTTATGACAATTTTAAGAATTGCAAATAAAAAATTATGTATTTTACACTGGAGAAAAGAAACGACAATTAAAGTTATTACTTATTAACGATTTCCTTTTTGTATAACTTATCAATAAAATTATTCACGTGGTTTGTCAATTATCTTTGGCGGCCATTATTATTTTTTACTACGTCTGCCTTGGAGGAAATATGCTTCAGAAAAACTCTTTAACTCAAATTAAAGGAATATTTTCCTGGACATATATACCACCTGCTTTTGTATCAAAAATACAATAACGAGTGCGTGCAATCAAACATACCATCATGCTAAGTTGGACGGGGTAGGCATAAAAAGAATAGCGTCAGTTATCTTTAAACTTCACCTCTTTCGATACATCCACATTGATCACTATCGATATAGCAGTTTCAGATGCTCGTAACGTTCACATCCCAGTTTGTTTGTTATTACCGTGATTTTCTCTATTGTAGCATCACGGAGGAGAACTTTTGGCGGAACTACTTCTACCGCTTGTCTCTGATCTGCCAGGCCAACGAGGCTGACGCAGTAGCCGCACGCCAACCCAGCGCCGACGATGACCAGGGTAAGCTCATCCTTACATAAACACCGCTCCACCAGTAGCTCAGGTCATTGCTATTAATTGAATACCCCATATAGTCAGTGCTATCCACGAAGAAGCGCCCCACTATTCTGCCTTATAGTTTATAGTGTAAGTGTGTAACCTTCCACTAATGTTTAAGTATCATCGGTACACACTGATTACCTATGAGTGCACACGCACACTACAATTAATAGACTCGTGTCGTACAACCCGTATCCCGCGACCCTTAGTCGCGACGTCTTAGTGGATGGCACTATTAAGTAGGAACACAACACTGCAATAAATTTATTACTTAAGTAATTGATGATGTATCAGATTACTGAGAAGTTACCCTTTCTAAACACTACTCCAAATACCTATCCGCGGTACGTAATGCTTTTTTTATCTTAAATATTATCTTTATAAACTCGTAGGGTCACGCTAAGGTCATTGGAACATTGTCGCTAAGTAGTTTTTTTTTATTTATGTGTCAATTTAACGTTTGCCTCTATTATTCTACTATTATTTGCCTATATTAGTTATTAGGATTCATGTTATCATCATCATTTTCTTATTTTTTAATTTTATTATTTTTATTTCAATGCTGGTTTAGATGAATCGTCAGCGAGTGAAATATTGATAGCCAAAGAGAAATCCTCCCAAGAGTCAATAGATGACGCCAAGAAACGAATAAAGTCCCTGAAAGTCGATAGAGATAACGATGACGGTAAGACCTGATTCTAAATATTTTTGTCCATACTATGCGGGGGGTCTCATTAGTATCTTGGGCTTTTTATGACACTGCTGCATAGCATTAAGAAGTATCATATACTTATGTCTGCTTTATAGTGGAAAGTCAAATTTTCAATTCGCAACACTTTGTATATCTTTCTTTTTGAAAATGTAATTAGAAGCGACAGGCACTAAAATTCAAACTATCAATTTAAATGGAAGACTGTACGATGAACGGGTAATTCTAAAGTTTATAGGCTTAAGTTTGGTTTTTAATTTATTGTATTTTTATTTTATCATTTTCTACACACGTATTTTTCCATTCATTGTTGTCATACTGTATTCACCATACAATTTTACGTGAAATTATAATGTTTTTATTCCGCGGCGTTATTTTATAAAATTAATTGAAATAACAATAACCAACTTTGAGGAACATTTTAACAAAGCCTTGCATGCTTCGTGTTTTTTGTAAATAATATATTGTTGTCATTTTATATGGTTTTCAACTTTAAACACGCATTTTTTTATTTATAGATTCACAAATTTCAATGGTTTTTACCGTCGTTAAACTAACCCTTAAATCAACCACTGTACATATAGAATTATACACCAGTAAGTCATGCGCCTGATAAGTAACTGTATATCGCCATGACTGTAGGTATTTGTAAATGGGTACTTTGTGGAAATGGGAAATTGAAAATTAAAATAATAAATACAAACCCTCATAAGGTAGTACGAGCTACCGCACACAATCATTCATTGTTGATATACATTAGTATATGAAATTACTAATGCTGATAAATGCTAAATATTTTTCCCGTTCTCTGGAATGCAGCTTAAGCAGACGCACGGACATCAGATGGGCAAACGCGATCACTGTAACACTTTTATAACACCATTCTTGACGTTCTTTATATAATCCCCTTAATTCATAATAATGCCAGCCTCGAGATTTAAAAAAACATACCATTGAATGTCATTGAAGATAATAGCAAAACAACAAGAGAACTATAAAATCTCTTGGATATATTATGTAGCCTCTCCAAGATTTCTTTCAAGGGGATAATGTAAAGAAATACAATAACGCTTAGTGATTATAGGGCTTGCGTTAATCAGAATATAATGCGCTATTGAGCTCTTACTGTTTGTACCTTGACGAAATAATGCCGACACTCGATGGAAGGGAAGGATACGCACAGATTATGGTAAATGCTTGTTGTCAAATATATTTCTCTATAACAATGTGCTTATGTATTGATTCAACTCAAACCACTCCTATGTACTCTGAAATAATTTTAAGAATAAGTATTCTTTTAATTCGTAGAGAGCAAGATTTACTATTGATTTTGTTTACCTGGATGATGTAATTATTTTCTCGAGACCTGGATGTGCATGTGTTTGGCATTATTACATCAAGATTGTTCCCTTGTAACACTGTTAATCCTCTACACCATTTAATTTGATCGTTATATAAAATATTATAGGATTTATTGCTGTTCGCGACAACTGATTTAGAAGTTTATATAATCTATATCATTGTCATATCTTCATCCTTGTTGTTATATCGTGTGTCGTATATTAATAATTAATGTTATCATATGACAA
Organism: Drepana arcuata; assembly: GCA_016069955.1. Lineage (NCBI taxonomy): Eukaryota > Metazoa > Arthropoda > Insecta > Lepidoptera > Drepanidae > Drepana > Drepana arcuata. The sequence goes on along the minus strand of JACCPG010004622.1, from coordinate 1,597 downwards.
TATAGCTTCTTAGTCCCTGATTATGAAATTGTATATATGTATACTTTTATTGTCCTGTTGTCACACGGTAGCACGTTGGTAATATTTTAATAGCTTAGATAATCTGTCACTTTCCAGCCGAGATTGTTTGTCTATTTGGATGACGTATAGTCGTATTGTATACCTTTATCTAAACTCAAACTCTTATTGGAACCTATTTTAATGTCTACTGAATGTTATATATGTCTAAGTATATATAAGGTTATCTATAGCATCGTGGTTCATTATTCGGCTCAGTAGAGTTTAATATAAGGTTCTTACTATTCAAGTTTTGACATTGCTACTTCTGTCTGCTATATATTTATTCTTGCTTACAGTGTCGCCTTTTTTTTGTCTTCGCTTTATATGTTTCTCAAAGTTGGTATCGACTATTGCTTTATGATTTAACTATTACTATATTTGTACCGTGTAGCAATGTTGAAACATTTTTTCTTTGTACACTTATGTTTCTTTATTCATATTATACCCGTGTTGTCAGATATTACGAATTGTATCGTGCTTTTTGATAATAGATCGTTAGTAACACCATTGGTAAGAGAGAGAAAAATTGACATAAACATCTATTTCGATTCAAATAAAAATGTTTATTTGAATGGGATCCGCGTAAAGTCCTACGATCGTAGCTCGAGCCGATCTCCTTACAAACAGCCGCGACATATCACTTATGGGTGACAGTCAATTAAAGTATTCTCAACTGCCGCAAACTAACTGCAGGGGAATATTTCTAACTATCTATTTCTGACAACACACCTCCCCCCCCCTCCCCCCCATCGTTTTGTATTTATTTACATTAGAATAAGTCAATATTAATCTGAGGTAAATAATCCAGTGTTATTAAAGTTGTGTAGAATAGTTGGTAAAATACTTCATGTATAATAAATTATATCTATAGTATTGGAGAATGTTAAACGAGTGATAATAATGTACTGGCCTAGATATCTGTCGCCGTTTCAATCTCTTCCGCGCGTATAGAGCAATAAAATTGGTTCTTAAACCTTATTAAATGTTACATTTTGTGTCCAAGTATTCACGTTAGTTCCTTGTAAATGGTCGATCCGAAATGCTTAATTAGTGGGTTCGATATATCCAGATATACTGAAGGGAATCACCTAGGTGCCAGTAGACATGTTTATCTCTAATACTGCCTGTACAGAAATTCTCCTTATCAACGCTGACTAGTTTATACTCCGGGCCAAGTACGCCGCTGTTACCTGGGTATGCCTAAACATGATACTTGCTGGATTTGTGTTAGATGTCCGAGAGTAGATATATTAATAAGCGCAATGTCAAAAATGTAATCATTTGTCATTGAGTTGAATCAAATTTGTAATCTTAATGATTAAATAAATGTGCGCTTATTAATATACTTCTAATGAAAGTGATCCCATGCCCCCTTCTACTGATTTAGACGAACTTTATGTTTAGTTTCGTATAGCGACACTAATGTCACAATAACATTGTCTAGAGTTGCAACGTCTGGTTGAAACCAGCAAATATGGAACATTGGCATTTATAGTTAGTTATTATAAATTGAAATAATTATATTATTCTAAAATAA